>JADBJO010001677.1:105000-110000 GCA_016801955.1 Conus betulinus
TCTGCACTGCTGCCGAGTCACTTCGGTGGTGTCCCGTTTGTGCCTGTTCCGATCCAACGCACGCCAGACACCACCAGGTAAACCGCCCCATTGACGACAATGATTGCCTGCCGTGGAACCCCTGTGAGTGAGTTCATTCAGAGGCCGTCACCTCGTCCGTCCAACACCAGTCACAGTACTTGCCGAACCGACGACCTTGGCACAAAGACATAACGGAATCAGAGGCGGAGAGGAAATCCGCACTAAGATCACCTCCTGATCACGTCATTAGGGAACTCCAGTCTTTTTGTTCAATGCTGATCGATGAGGATGACGAGGATGAGGCTATGGAGTTCTTCTTCTTCTTTCTTCTTCTTCTTCTTCTTCTTCTTCTTCTTCTTCTTCTTCTTCTTCTTCTTCTTCTGTGTGTACGCAGGCTAATACTCCTGCGGACACTCCCTGTATAGACAGGTAAGGATTAATCTAATCTACCCTACAAAGGGACTGGAATTTTGTTTGTATGGCCGTTTATTTATCCCGCCATTAAGGCAGCCATACTCCAGCTTCGGGAAGGTGCATGCTATGTGTAACGTGTCATTCATACCAACAGCCAAACTGGCCTTCTCTTCCGAAAGTTGTGATGGGGTTTTACGTGTGTGCAAGATGTTATGCGTGCCGTTCACACACAGAA
Organism: Conus betulinus; assembly: GCA_016801955.1. Classification (NCBI taxonomy): domain Eukaryota; kingdom Metazoa; phylum Mollusca; class Gastropoda; order Neogastropoda; family Conidae; genus Conus; species Conus betulinus. Next base: position 105,671 of record JADBJO010001677.1, read on the forward strand.
CCTCGGTTTATAGTCTCATTCGAAGGACTGTATGGGAATGGAGTCAGAACCAATGTTAACTCCGAAGGAAAAATCCCCCTGTACCGAAACGGCCCGACGGAGCTTCGAACCCGCAACCCCAAGATTACGAGTCCGGCGCTCTACCACTAAGCTATTCCGGCCCCTGTGGAGTTCCATTCTGCTCAGAGACTACAAGAAGGGCTGTGCTGTTTGCATACTATCGTAATATGTTACGACGACATCAACCAGGCCCGGGAGAAACACACACCTGCAGTTCATCAGGAAAGAAGAACGCGTCATTAACTGGAAGGAGGTCGTTTTATGATGTTCCAGTCTTCCACTTGAACCCATAACCACACAGCTCTGGTTAGGACCGGGTCGGGATTGAACAATCCCGCAAACCAACGGCTGTGATTGGAATCGAACCCAAGACCTCCCAACCTGCAGTGTGCGACACTGACCACCACGCTACAGCGGCTACAGCGGCTGGTCATCGCTGACCCCCCCCCCCCCCCCCCCCCCCCTCCTTATCTTTTTGGCCCATCCAAGTGTTTTTTTCATGTATTTTCTGTTACCACTATGTATAACATAGCTTTATGCTGTAACGTGACATTTATGTTGACATAATTTAATTACTTGAATTGGCTTTAGCTGTTGATTATGATTTTAAAATGCTCTTTTAATGTTTCTTTTCTTTTAATCGGGTTGCGATAAACTGAGCGGAATGGCCTGGTCATATTTGCCGTAGATGTGAATATTCAGATATATTGTGATGGGACAGTCATAGATGTCCAAGTTTTCCCTTTGACAGGAGTAATTTGCTTTTCTTTTCTTTTCTTTTTTTTTCGATGTGATGACAACTCTGACTAGTCCCTGTCAGGTAGCTTAGGCTATCACCAAATTGAAAGATGAACTACAAATCCACACATATCAGAATTTTCTCTTCCTCCATGGTGATATTTGTTTCTAGCATATGAATTGTTCCCTTTCCCATCCCCTCCACCACCACCCCCCCCCCCCCCAATTTTTTTTGAGGGGGAGGGGGGTTATGTCTGTCTTTCCGCGTGTTTTCCTTGAATATCAGTCTGTAATCAAGTCGAAAACCTGTTGTTGACGATTAGTTTTACACACCTTTTCATCAATTTTGCTTTCTTGCCCACAACCTGGAACTTCTTGTTTCTTTAAACATGGAAAATAAAGCTAAAACTCCAGTAGTTCACTAACATCAGATCTCTCCCCCCCCCCCCCCCCCCCCCAACCCTTTCAGAGCGCAGCTGTTATCCATCAATATTTTTAAAGGAGTCCTAAGCATTATTAAACCATCATCTCGCCTGGAACTGTGACTGCGGTTTGATCAATCAGTCTGATCTCTTCAAGACTGTTCCAGCCTTAATGGTCCCGGTGTTTGAGCCGTTCCCTGGAGCACACTACACGCCAATAGCAGACTCAGTCTTGGACTTTTTCCCGCTCTTTTCCCATCAATGGGGTAATTGAAATGTCATTCCCTAAAGCTGACGGCAGACTGCTTTGCGTGACTCAGTTTACGTGCCTTTGACGATTTCTCCATTTGACCTTATACAGGCTTGTTCATGGAAGATACTTCGGGTGTGAATTGGTCTGGTGGCCTCATTTTGTCATGGGCTGAGGCTTTGGATGTGACGCATGACTCACCTATTTCGTTCAAGCTTGGTGTATACTGCTTGGTGCCCCATTCAGTCTTAAAGCTTGGAATATGGCTAATCCGTCTTTGAAGCTTGAAATATGCAATATGACTTATCTGTCTTTCCTTGATGTCTGGGATATACTGTGTGACTCAGTGTCTTTCTTCGAAGCTTGGTATATACTGCGAGTCTCACCTGTCGTTTATGAATTAATGTTCGAGATAACCTGCATGTCTTGCCGGTCTGCTTTGAAGTTTGGGATATGATGCATGATTGATCTGTCGTTTGTTACTCAGATCTTAGGAAATGCTGTACGACTCACCAGTCTGTCGTCGACGTTTCGAATATACTGCAAAACCCACCTGTCTTTCGATGAATTTGGGACATACTGCACGAGTACCTGTTTTGTTGAAGTTGTGTATATGATGTATGGTTCACATGGTGTTCATAGCTAAAGTTTGAGATGTAGCCCACTATGTGACTCAACTATCATTCATTAGTTACAGTGTATGATGTACTATGTGAATCATCTATCCTTTACATGTTAGCTTGGAATATACTGTGTGATTCACCTGTCGTTCGTTACCAGAAGCTTGGGACATTCTGTTTGATTCACTTGTGTATAAGAAAAAGCTTGGAATACACCATATGACTCGCCTGTCTTTCAACTTTCATTGAAAAACTTGGGATACAACCCAAGATTCTTTTGTCATGCATTTGTAAAAACCCCAGGATATGCTGAATGAATCGGGTCTTTGTTGTTATGTGAGATGTAATTTGAAATTCGTCTGCCAGTCGTCGATAAAGCTCGGGATCTGATATTGATTCATCTGTCATTGGTTGAATCTTAGTATAAACTTCACGAATCGTTTACTGTTAGTAAGCTGAAGTTTGCTTTGATACAGTATGGACCATCTGTCATGCATATAGGGATACTGTCAGCGAAGGACACGCAAGTCGTACAGCTTATCCCAAATTTCATCGAACGTTAGGTGAATCACGCAGTACACAGTCTTCTATGACTGACAGGTGACTCATACAGTATGTCTGGAATATCAGCCAGTGACAGGTGTGTCATGCAATATATCCCAACATTCTGTGAATAACAGGCCAGTCTTAAAGTATAACCCAGACTTCAGCCGATGAGGTGAGTCACACCGAAAATCCCAAATTAAAAAAAAATTATTGAATAGCAGATGAGTTATACGCTAAGTACATCCCGAACTTAACAATGACGGTTTAGTGTTTTCCCCCTAATCCTCGGCGCATGTTGGAAAGCTTTTAAACAGTCTGAAAGTCAGATAATCCATTCAGTATGTCTAGAGAATAGACTGAATCCGCTCCGTCAGGGCTTTTGTGCTTTCCAGGTGAAGCTAATGGACTTTCATTCTAAATGCACGATTGAAATGTCTGTTTTGTTGTTGTTTTCTTCTCTGTTTCTTTTTCTTTTCCTTTTTTTTTTACTCGTTGATAGTTCAAATGTGATTAAAAGCCTTTTAGTTGTGTTTTGGCTTTTTTGTTGTTGTTGTTGTTTCAAAATTTAATTATCTTCGCCAGGGAGTTTGTTCTTGTTTGTTCGTTCGGTTGGTTGTTTACATGTCTGTCTGTGAGGAAGACTACTCAAAATCGACCAAACAGCTGTTAACGACAACCTCGTGGAAAGATAGACTCTGATCATCAACACATGTCATATTGGAGCGGATCCACATTAATGATCTGGATTAAGGGACAGATCAGGGATCCGTTGAGGAATTTTGTGACGAATTCTCCACTGAACTGAAGCATAGCCAAGCTGCCATTTACGAATTGATAAGGAGCAATGACGTAATAGATCACTACATACTATGATACAAATGTTGATGTTCTATATTTTCTATATCTTGTTCAAAAACAAGCTTGGGAAGGGACTCTTGCAGTCCACACCATGATAAATTCGTTTGGTGGAGAAAATACATTTGTCCACATTCGTGAAATGAGTTGCTCACAGAAGATTGAAATCAAAATGAATACGAACCCTAGCCACTGACTTTCTTTTCTTTCTTTTATGTTACAGAAGCACATCAGTTTTGTCCGGGCGGTTGATTTCTTATGGCTCTAGACCAAAGGTTGTATTCAGGGTCCATTCGCCTTTACGGAGATCTAATTTCTCTACAGCGCCCTTCTAGTTTTCTCTGTATGATTTGTTTCTGTCGGCTTTCAGGTCATGACGGTGCAGTTGGAGTAAACAGAATTTCCGAAGTATTTATTACAAACATCAGTTTCGCACACTTTGCTCAAGCGCAATGAAAAACATTGATATTCCTCCTCTGCCTCGTTGAATGGCTGGGCCAGTCAATATGGCTGAATGTTGATACCTTGAACCTTCCATAGCTCATTGTAGACCGGGATTATTCTTTCTCTCTGGGGAAACACGGGATCAATAAGCTTTTTTGCGCTAGGAAGAGCGCAGGCACTTTTCTCCATGTTCTGTAAAGCAGATTGCGAGAGAAGCCAGCTCCATTAGAGCCATTGAGCGGTCGATAGGCAGTGTCGACCTTTGTTACATGAGAAGCCTGACGATTCTCTGAAGTCATTACTGGATGTGCAACACAGAGACTGCAAGATTCACACACAGCGGCGGCAAGCCCCTCTCTGCTACCTCAGAAAATTGTTTTTGTGTTGTGCTCTCT
>JADBJO010001677.1:117500-120000 GCA_016801955.1 Conus betulinus
AGCAGATCGAAAACGTCGCTTTGAGAGCGAAAATGTGTTGTCCTTGACGTGGGAGTGTGTGTGTGTGTGTGTGTGTGTGTGTGTGTGTGTGTGTGTGTGTGTGTGTGTGTGTGTGTGTGTGTGTGCTCTTTCTCTTTATTTCTCTCTCTCTCTCTCTCTCTCTCTCTCTCTCTCTCTCTCTCTCTCTCTCATATGAGAATGGTCAACATTAGAGCACCGATGTACATGGGGCTTAAATGGAGTGTTCTTTTTTTTACTTCCTTTCGTTTGTTCCTTTCTTTCTTTCTTTCTTTCTTTCTTTCTTTCTTTCTTTCTTTCTTCTTTCTTTCTCCCTTCCTGACGTGTCTTCTGTTTGAGGTCTCTTAAGTCAAAGTGATAAGAGATTGTTTTTGTGGGGCAAAAGGGAGGAAAGGGGATTTTCTTTTTTCCTAAATGTTTCCATCCTTCAGCAGATCAATATAAAAGCAGCAATGTGTTCTCATAGTTTTGTTTTTGTTCGTGTGTGTGTGTGTGTGTGTGTGTGTGTGTGTGTGTGTGTGTGTGTGTGTGTGTGTGTGTGGTCATTCGCTGGCTTGTACCTCTTCTTTCTTTTTGTGCCTTTTTCTTGCTTAGGAAGATTATGATGAAAAGAAAAAAGGTTGGAAGAGACGCTCGAGCTCCCCCCCCCCTCCCTCCCTCCCCCGCCCCTCCATGTTATTTCGTTCCCTTTTTGTCTGTCTGTGTGTCTGTCTGTGTTTGTCAGTCTGTATGACTCTCTCTCTCTCTCTCTCTCTCTCTCTCTCTCTCTCTCTCTCTCTCTCTCATCCATGAAAGTGAAAAAGTCTGTTGACGTCATCATGGAAGCAAGTCTGTTTTGTTCGTGTTTTTTTTTTTTCTGCCATGTCTTTTCTTCTTTCCCTCAGACTGTCTTAATGATGCAGTGGTGATCGATTCCTCCTCCCGGGACTAAAGGTTATCTGAGACAACCACGCCTGACGACAAAGTCAATGCGTGTCCCTGCTGTGGCTGAAACAAGGGGAGTAAAACCAACAACAGAACTATTATACAGCAAGACAAGAACGTTTTTTTTTTGTCTCTCTCAGAATACAGAACTATCACTCTCACGAGAGACCTGCGATACAGCAGAAACTGTACGATGAAGCCAAACGTCCCGTTCCATCAGCAGTGATCATCGGTTTGGCCGTGGCTATCATGCCGCGGTGGCTGCACTTCCATTTGGGAGCCGGGGACCACAATAACGCGGCGAAGTAGTCCCTCCCCTCCGAGGCAATGTTCCGGCCTTAATGGGCCGCACACTTCACTGCTCCCTGGAGCATGCCCGACAAGATCGGCTGACTACCTGGGGCATTGATTGCCTTTGGTGTGGAGGGAGGATGTGAGCATCACCGGGGAATGTCTGCCCTTGAATCTGCTACAACTGGACTGTAATATCCATGATGCGCTAGTGCTGTAAAGTGTGGGGTGCTACCTCGTCCAGTCTGTTATGATAGTGTTAGGGTAGTGAAAGGGAAGGGCTCTTGTCGGGTATATCATGACGTGAACCTGGCTGCAGTCTCTGGACATTTAGTCGCTGTAATGTGTTGTTGAGAGCTTTGAAGATGGTGAGTGTGTGTGTGTGTGTGTGTGTGTGTGTGTGTGTGTGTGTGTGTGTGTGTGTGTGTGTGTGTGTGTGAAGAAAACCAAGAGATGTTTTTTATCGACTTGTATCTTTTTCAACACGTTAATATTTTTTTTTATCGACTTGTATCTTTTTCAACACGTTAATATACTTCCTGTCCACTGGCTGCCTTGTTTCCAATTTCCTTTGTTCAGTTGTCTGCAATTAAAGTCATAAGCTGCACACACACCATTGACAGCAACCGCTACAAACCTAGACGTTTGGAGCCAGCATACTGTCCGTAGATTCATCCTAGCCTGGTAAATCAGTTCCTACAGCAAAGACCTCATCCCAGAATACATACAGTGTGGTGGTGGCTAGACCACCCAGACTTCTTACAAACCGTTACATAGACTAGCCAGTCTTTCCCACCCTGCCCCTCTTCACACAACCAGCCAGTCTTCTCACACCAAAAGGACCGTGACAATCTCACACATCACGTCTCGACACTCTCTTTGGGATGTGGATAATCAGGGTGGACCGTGCGGGCCCATCCTTGATTCCTTTAGCCAATTACAGCGTGTCTGGCTTGGGTTTCCAGACGTTGGTGCTTCCCTGAGACCCCATGTGTGAGCTACAGGGCGTGCTTTGTGACCGTCGTCTCTTGGTATTGGGATTGTTTTATTGATCTCGCCTGTGGGTTTCAAATTGGAGGTTGGAAATTGGACTGGTTGGAACTACTGTCAGTATCTCAGTTTGTCTCCCATAAAAATGTATCTACGGTCTAGTGAGTTTGAAATTTTAAAGAAGTTGGTGGAGTTTGAGGGGAGGAGGAAAGGATTTTTGTTTTTCGCATGCTATTTGCTTTTCATCCCACATTCCCCATTTTGTTCTTTTCTGTCC
>JADBJO010001677.1:127500-132500 GCA_016801955.1 Conus betulinus
ACAGAAGGGAAGGGGGTGGGGGACAAAAAAAGACAGACCGACAGCGAGAAAAACAGAAGGAGAGACGCAGACAAACAGACAGGCAGGCAGGCAGGTAGACAGGACAGACAGACAGACAGACAAACAGTGAACACATAGACAGACGACTGACGCAAAGACGCCGGCTCCATACAAAGAACCAAAAAGAAAAACAAAAAAGAAAGAAGAAGACGACTGCTGCTTGTTGACAATGGCACACAGTCCAACAGGGGCCGCCTGGTGAATCTGTGCCGGCTCTGCTATTGACGCGCGGGTGTCTGCCACCACACTAGTCGATTGACTCCCCTCCCCGACGACACTATCCACCCCCCAGCCCACCCTACCCCACCCCACCCACACCTCACACCACCACACACACCCACACACACACACAAACACACACACACACACACTTACACACCACACACATACACACACACACATTACACACTTACACACACACACACACACACACACACACACACACACACACACACACACAGGGAAATACACACACGTACACTCACACAAACACAAACTCACACACACACACACACACACACACACACACACACACACACACACACACACACACACGCACATCTACATTCTCATTAAACCCTATCGTTAATACAAGGGGGGGGGGGGGGGGGGGGTATAGACGTGGCGGCCCGGGTTGCCTTTACTCTCCCTCTCTCTCTCTCTCTCTCTCTCCTCTATCTCTTCTCTCTCTCTCTCTCTCTCTCTCTCTCTCTTGGTCTCTCTGTCTCTCTCTCTCTCTTCTGTTCTCTCTCTGTCTGTCTGTCTCTCTGCTGTCTGTCTGTCTGTCTCTCTCTCTCTCTCCATCTCTCTCTCTCTCTCTCTCTCCGTCTCTCTCTCCCTCTCTCTCTCTCTCCTCTCTCCTGCTCTCTCTCTCTCTCTCTCTCTCTGGCTTTTTTTTGGGCGAACACTAAATTGATTTTCGGTGGGAACTGTGTGCGTGGTTGTCATTTAATCCTTCTCTTTGTTGTTTGTCTTTTTTTTTCCTCGTATATCGTCATCACATTCGTCATTGTATTTTCCTTCGACGTCAGCGTGGACAGAGGCCTTTATGTGCTGAGTCTTTTCCTTCATTAAAGACGAAATTTGATCTCTGTCTGTCTTTGTCTCTGTCTCTGTCCGTCTCTATCTCTCTCTCTCTCTCTCTCTCTCTCTCTCTCCTCTCTCTCATCCCTCTCTCTCTCTCTCTCTCTCGTCTAAAGTGGAGACAACCTCTCTTTTACTCCGTCTTTTCTGTCTCTCTGTCTCTCTCTGTCTCTGTCCTGTCGCTGTTTCTTTTTCTGTACTCGTTGTCTCTGCCTGTCTGACTTTGTCTCTCTCCTTCACTCTCTGTCTCTCTCTCTCTCTCTCCTCATCTCTCTCTCTCTCTCTCTCACATCTCTCGCTCTATCTCTCTCTCTCTCTCGTCTGACTTCAGTTGTCCCATTATGCACTGAGAGCCAAGAAAATGAGGTGCATTTTGTCTCTGTTGCCCAGCACTCAGGCACATACGTGAAACGTTAATTAAGCCCAAATATTATAGACATCCTTCATTGTTTAAAATTGAGTCTGTTGATGTCATCGACTATACCCGAAGACGTACGTAACCTTTCTTTGTTTCTGTATAAAGGATTTTAAACTAAGAGGTGTAATGACTGACTGAAGTCTACATGATTACAATTAATATCATCATTAGTATCATTTGAATCTGTTGTATATCCCTCATCCAGTTAAATGTTCACATTCCCCTTCATGATGGGCTGAGGCCTAATATGAATAAACCATCTTGAGTCTTGAGTCTTTGAGTCTCTCTCTCGTCTATAAGAAAAATTCAGACAAACAAACATACAAACAACAACAAAAACAATCAAACAAAGAAGAATTTTGGAGTCTGTCTGTCTCTCTCTGTCTCTGTCTCTATCTCTCTGTCTCAGCCCTCTCTCTCTCTCTCCCCTGTCTGTCTGTACTGTCTCTCTCTCTCTCCTCTGTAGGTCTCTCTCTCTTGCCTCTCTCTCTCTCTATCTCTCTCTCTAACAGAACTTTCGACAAAACATCTTTCCAAGAACTCCCTTCTCTCTATATCTCTTTCTCTCCCTCTCTCTCTCTCTCTCTCTCTCTCTCTCTCCTCTCTCTCTGCACCTAAAACCGTCGATCAAATTTTCGCCACAACTTGCCAGGAACGAAAGGCTAATGCACTTCGTGATGTTCGTGTTGTGTTCCACATCTCCCTCCTTCGTTCCTCTCCCCCCCCAACCCCACCCCCAACCCCCACCCCCATCTTTTGGCCCCCCAACGTCCCCCTCCCCCCCCCCCCTATTCCTGCCCTCTCACACAGCCCCCACCCACCCACCCCTCCACTACTCTCCCCTTCTGTAACCTCCCCACCTCTCCCTACCCCCTATTCCTACGTCACACTGCTGGCCATCTTTGTAATCCCACGGAACGCGACGTGAGGAGAGCGGAGTGGTGATTGGAAGTGTTTGAAGGAGGACAGAGAGGAAATTGGTAATACCTGTTGTTGATGGACAGAGTAGGACGCGGTTGAGTGAGTGTGTGTGTGGTGTGTGTGTGTCGTTTGTGTCGGTGGTGTGTGTGTGTGTGTCACTGTCCTCTTCTCTCTCCTATCTGTCTGTCTATTTCTTGCTGTCTCTCTCTCTTTCTCTCTGTCTCTCTCTGGCTTTCTGTTTCTCTTCTCTCTCTCTCTCTTCGCTTTCTCTCTCTCTCTCTCTCTCTCTATATATATCTATATATATATAGATATTTATTTATCTATCGATCTATCTATCTATCATCTATCTATCTACCTACCTACCTATCTATCTATCTATCTATCCCTTTCTCTCTCTCTCTTTTTCTTTCTGTCTCACAATCTCTTTCTCTTTCTCTCGCTCCTCTCGCCTCTCTATCTCTCTATCTCTCTCTCTCTCTCTCTCTCTTCCCCCTCTTTTTTCTGTCTCTCTCTTTCTCTCTCCCTCTTTCTCTCTCTATCTCTCTCTCTCTCTCTTCTCTCTCTCTCTCTCTATCTCTCTCTCTCTCTCTGTAAGTATGCTGAAGGAAAATGAGGGGGAAGAGTGTGGGGGAGGGGTAAAGGAGTGGGAAGAGAGATTTCAACAAAGAGAGAAAGGGGGGTAGGTAGGGAGAAAGAGAGACAGCGGATTACAGAGAAAAGGATATAAAACGAGAAAGAGAGAGGAAGCAGCAGAGAGAAAAGGGGGGGGGGGGGGGGGGGGAGAGACAGAGTGAGAGAAAACAGACAGACAGACAGAGAGACAGAGAGAGAGAAGAGAAAAAAAATAGAACGGGGAACGGAGTGATTGTTTTTAAAATTTCATTCTACGCTATGTGTTTGAGAAAGTAATGTGCAGAGAAAGAGACAGGGAACAAAAGAGAGAGATAAAGAGACAGACAGACAGACAGACAGACAGACACAGACACAGACAGACAGACTTGACAGACGAGAGAAAAATGGAGGACGGGGTGGGGTAATTTCTTTGAGAAAGTCAAATAGAGAGAAGAGAGAGAGACGGAGACAAGAGAGAGAGAGAGGAGAGAGAGAGAGAGAGAGAGAGAGAGAGAGACGAGAGAGAGGAGAGAGAGAGAGAGAGAGAGGTCGGCACGCAGATAGGTTGGCAGGTCTTTGCTAAAAGACCCATTTCTTGAATTATCAAAATTATATCATCATTTTTTAAATGCCAGACGATCGCTTGGTACCAGCAAGTAGTCGTCGTTAACCTGGGGTGACACGAAATCTATCACAAAACCAAGCGTCCCTTTCCCAAGTTTTGTGCCAGTATCTGTGCCGTCACATACGTCAGCTTGCCTCTGTCACACTAGGGTATAGTATTTTTGTCTGTCTTCGTGTTGTGAAAGTGTGAATGCACGTTATTATCTGTCTCCACTTGTGTTCTCCCGACCAAACAACAATGTAGAACAAAGCTTCCTCGATGAACGTTCACAACAAGCGATGTATTTGTGTCCGCTAGACCTCCCGCATGTCCAGTACTTCACCTGAAACGAATCATCCTTCATGAGCGCATCACACAAATACAAAGGAAATATGTCTGTGTCGTCTGGTCTGTGCACACAGACCTAGCCTGGCTGATCGTTCACGTCTGGAAAGGTCAGCCAATATTCTGTGATAGCACCGTCACACACACCAAAGTTCAGTGTTGAGTGATGCCAGCCAGACTGTGCCAGACTGCTCGTCACAGCACCACGATCGAAAGGACTGATGCAATGCCACAGCTGGCAGGCGGCCATGATGGAAGCGATGCTGCGTAAATCCTGGAAGAATCCCCTACATCTGTCAGACCGGGCGGTGGACGATGGGCTGCAATGCGCGAACGGTATGCAATGTCATAATTATAACAAGAATAAAAGCATTTATAGAGCGCCTCGCCAAAGGTTTTAGGCGCTGACGATCCATTCTCTCGTGTACACTACGGGCTGCCTACCTGGGTAGTGCCGACGGAAGAGCTGCCTGCCGGCGCTCCATTCAGTCGTTTCCCGTGTCATCCTGTCAATATCGTTCTCTCAATTTCCTTACTTCCTCCATGTTTTTCATTTTTTACGCAGTGTGCGTGCTATGTGTAACATGTCATCCATACCAACGGCCAAACTGGCCTTCTGTCCCGGAAGTTGGTGATGGGATTTTACGTGTATGCAAGACGCTGTGCGTGCGTTCACACACGGGACCTCGGTTTATAGTTTCTCCTCGAAGGACAAAGAAACGGAGTCGGAAACCAATGTTAAATCCAAGGAACAATCCCCCTGTTTCGAAATGGGTCCGGCGGAGATTCGACCCCGCAACCCCAGGACCAGCAAGATCACGAGTCCGGCGCTCTACCACTGAGCTATTCTGGCTCCGCATCTTTCTTATCATCTTGCTCACGACATAAGAAAGGGTATTGCTTTTGATGTGCAACCTCATCAGAAGTCAAAAATCTCGCGCCGAATGTGAAAAA
>JADBJO010001677.1:140000-150000 GCA_016801955.1 Conus betulinus
GCTTGTGTCCTTGTCACAGCATGTTTTGTGTTTCTATGGTCAGGTGAACAGTCACTATAAGAATGAAACTGAAAGCTGCTGTTTTTATAGAGGAACCAGCCTTCGACGCGTATTTGCCGCGCGCACACAAAACATTCACGACACAGTATTAGGCCCAGTTAACAAATACGCAGCATAGCATGCTCAAACAGAAGACATCTACTACTTCCATGTAAATATGTATATCATGAACATACGCATTTTTGAAAGAAAACAACATGTTACCAATGTTCCTTGCAGCGCGATTCTGTTACTATGTTTATAAGGAGACAGAATGGAAGAGGCGATAGGGGGGAGGGGGGTATATACTTCTCACGATATGCTAAGGATACAGAGGAAACTCGCGAACTCTCAAACAAGTACATCTGCACAGCATACTTCACTTCAAATACATCCTACAGCCTACTTCACTTCAAATACATCCTACAGCACACGTCACTTCAAATACGTTCTTCCGTGACAGAAAGGTGCAGGGTGACCCTAATCTCTGTCTAAAACAAATAAACAGGATCCAGTGTATTCACACCTTTTTTTCTTTAATGAGCCTGGATGGAATGTCTTCAGCGATTTTTAAGGGGTATATAAATGTTGCTGGTTGTACGGTTAAAACAGGTAGACTTTAAGCTCAGTCTAGGAGGACGTTAAGGAGGTAGAGTGCTTATCATTAAAGGGAGAGAATTTGAAAGCTATACAGTACAGTGCTTAACATGAAAGGGAGAGAATTTGAAAGCTGTAGAGCAGAAAATCACGAGTTTTGCGTTTGAAAGCCACACTGAAAGAGATGGCGGAATGGGGCGATAGAGAAGGAGGGCCAACAGAAATCAGACAAACAAGCGGGTGCGAAGCCAGTTAGGGTACACGTGTTGAAACAAATACACGCACTTTAGTATGAACTCTCTCTTAGACAGGGAGCCAGTGACGTTTCACCCACAATAGAATGCAAAGGTTTGCAGTGCCGTGCTGTGATGATAGTGCGCACTGCTCAGTGCTTTCTGCAAGTGCTGCTGGAAGGCTGAATTAGAACAACCAGAGAAGAGAGAGAGAGAGAGGAGACGAGAGAGGAGAGAAGAGAGAGGAGAGAGAGAGAGAGAGAGAGAGAGATGCAGTAATCTAGTCTAGAGTCAACAGACAGAATCTTTTTTAGCATCTACAGCAGGAATGATCTGATTCAACGGTTCCTTTGCATCTCCTAATAACAACCAGAGAGATAGTTGTGATACGGTGTTTCGCTGATACAGTGAAACCTATACTGAAGCCTGTTTTTCTTCCTCTGTCAGAGAAGAAAAACATCATGGCAGCTTCTGTAAAAAGGATGACGGCGGAAAGAGAAACAAATGCTTCGGTGTCGTCATGATTTGAGATTCAGCACTTTGTTCGATAATTCCTCGACTGTATACGAGAGACACAGTTTTGCTGGAGTGTAAGAGTCAGTGAGTTTCTGGCAGTTTAGCGGCACTGTGGAAGCGTCGTTAGCTAGCAGGCGGTGATCGGTGCTGATTGATGACACAAGAGAGTGGTGCAGTGTTTGTACAAATGAAACAAGGCTAAGAGCGAGCCTTGTGAGGCAACCCTTCCCCCCCCACCCCCCACCCCCCACCCCCACCCCCAAAAAAAAAACGGAAAAAAGAAAAAAATTCTCTCTCTCTCTCTTTCTTTCTCTCTCTCTCTCTCCCAATCTCTCTCTCTCCTCTCTCTCCACGCACGCACACACACACACACACACACACACCACACACACCACACACACACACACACACACACACACACACACGCGCACGCACGCACGCACCCACACACATCACACAACACACACCACACACACACATACACACACACACACACACACACACACAACACACACACACACACACACACACACACCACCAACACACACACACACACACACACACACACACACACCACACACACACACGCACACACCCACAACACACAATCTCTCTCACACACACGCATACACACACACACACACACACACACACACACACACACACACACACACACACACACACACACACACACAACACACACACACACACACACACAAACACTCACTCACTCACTCACACTCACGCATACGAAGACACACAAAAAATAAACAAACATAAGCTTGTAGTGTTAGAGAAATATTTGACAGAGAACGCACCGTCTACGCGGAATCAGTTAAGAGGTTTATGTATAGAGAGAGAGAATGCCACCACACACAGTCTGCAAACGGAGAAGAACGGTGGCATGATCGATAGCGTCTAACAACACACAGCGAAGTCGCTAGGGCGAAAAGCAGAGAGGAACAATTTGTCTTTTCGTCGTCAACAAGAACGTCATCGACAATATGAACACTCTCTCTCTCTCTCTCTCTCTCTCTCTCACTCTCTCTCTCTCTCCTCTCTCTCTCTCTCTCTCTATCTCCTCTCTCGCTCGCTGTGTGTCTAGTTCCCATGACCAAACTGGAAAAGGACGGCAGGCTATTTGTGTCTGAGTGATAGACAAGTGACCTGAGCACCCCCACCACTCTCGCTAGTCGCTTAGAACAGGGAAGGCACACTAGAAGCAGGGGTCTGTATGGCTCGTTTGTATTTTATGGAGAGATGGTTTCCTGAGCAAGCGTTTTATCTACAGTTTGTCGTCTCCTGTGTTGCTGCATTGCCGGGGAAGATCTTAGTTGGTTGATCAGGTTACTGACGACAGGTAGCACAGGCTTCATGTTTTTCCTATACAGTGTAATGGGAACAGGATCCAATGCGCGAGCTTGAGTCACAGGGTGTCTCTGTCTCTCTGTCTCCGTGTCTCTCTCTCTCTCTCTCTCTCTCTCTCTCTCTCTCTCTCTCTCTGTCTCTGTCTCTCTCTGTCTTTCTCTCTCTCTGTCTCTGTCTCTGTCTCTGTCTGTCTGTCTCTCTCTCGCTCTCTGTCTTTCTGCCTTTCTCTCTCTCTCTCTCTCTCTCTCCTCTCTCTCTCTCTCTATGTGTACACACACACACACACACACACACACACACACACACACACACACACCACACACATGTATGTATATATATATCTCTCTCTGTCTCTCTGTGTCTGCTGTGTCTGATCTGTCTGTCTCTGTCTCTGTCTCTCTCTCTCTCTCTGGTCTCTCTCTCTCTCTCTCGATATATATATATATATATATATCTATATATTATATATGCTGGTGTGTGTGTATGTGTGTGGTGTGTATTATATATGTGTGTGTGTGTGTGTGCGTGCGTGCGTGCGTGCGTGCGCGTGTGCGTATGTGTGCATGCGGGCATGCGCGCATGCGTTGTGTGCGTGTGTGCGTGCGTACTTGTGTGTGTGTGTGTGTGTGTGCGCGCCTGCGCGCGCGCGCGTGTGTGTGTATGTGTGTGTGTGTTTGAGAGAGAGAGAGAGAGAGAGAGAGAGAGTGAGAGTGAGAGAGAGAGAGTGAGAGAGAGGGAGAGACAGAGAGAGAGAGAGAGAGAGAGAGTACGCGATTACACCCGTGCATGGCTCGCTATCAGGGTGCCCAGCTACAAGTGCCAGTAAGCCCAGGAAGGTATCGGAGAACTGGAACGTTGATAAGGAGATGTTGGTAACGGGCGATTGTTCCAGAGTGTCAGATGGTCTACGTCTTGTCAGTAAGATCATCAGAAAAGAGCAGCAGAGAACTCGGGATCTTAGTGTGTTGTAGGAGAAGAAGCAGTCTGTTAAATAAGCAATCTGTTCACACACACACACACACACACACACACACACACCACACACACACCACACACACACAACACACGCTGAGAGAGAGAGAGAGAGGAGAGAGAGAGAGAGAGAGAGAGAGAGAGAGAGAGAGAGAGAGAGAGAGAGAGAGAGTTCTTTGCATGTTCCACACTTGGTCACTATTTGATATGTTCTGAACGTCAAAAATTTGAGTGAGATGGTTTGATAATTAGTGGTTAAAGACGAAACACAATTAAACAGGGGGTGGCGGATTAAAAGAGAGTCCAACGAATCTGTCAGGGAGTTGGTACTGTTAAGGACAAAAAGGTCTCCGAGATGGATAGAATTGAAGGTGTTCTTTTTGGAAAAAAAAAAAAAAACATCGACTGATGGATCAGTAGGATTGAGAAGAAAATGCAGTTAATCAGGCGATGGGTTGGATTAAAGAGTCAATAAGAAGACGGTGGGATCAAGGAAGAGAAGGGTACAGTCCAATGGCTTCGATTAATGAGAATCAAAACTTGGATGTCAATGCAAAAAGCAGCCGGACACAGACTGGTTAGATTAAGGAGATGAAAGGATTTAATCAGGGAATTGGTAGCATTAAGGAGCAGAAAGAAGAAAGATTAGGGGACGAGGGGATTAAAGAGAAAGGGGAATTAATTAGGGGACAGGTAGGATTAAGAAGAAAAAAAAAAAAGAGAATAATCAAGGTTTGGATTGAAGATTTAAAAAAAAAAAAAACCGTATGTGGATGCGTGCAATTAAGACAGAGAAGACTCAGATGGGAGATAGGTAGGATTAATCAAAAGCCAATCCAGGTACTGGTAAGATTTAGGAGGGAAAAAGAAAGGGTGTGGTGAGGGTGGGGTTAAAGATTTGAAAAAAATGATAATGATGGGACGATGGCATTTAGACTGAGAAAGAAACCAGTGAATGGGAAGGATTAACGTGATGAACAAAAAATATATGAAAAGGGTAGGGCTACGGTAGAGGGGGGGGGGGGGGGGGGGGGTAAGGGATTAATCAGAGAATAGGTAGCATTGAGGCAGGGGATCGATAAGATTAAACGAGAGAGAGAGAGAGAGAGAGAGGGGGGGGGGGGGGGACAGGAGGGAGGGACAGAGAGAGACTAACAGACAGACAGATGGACAGACAGACAAACAGAGACAGTGAGAAAAACAGAGCTGGTGGATTCGATTCCCATCAGAGTCATGTGGGATTTTTCTGCGCCGACCAGCTCCTACCCAGAGTTTGAGTTTGCTGCAGACTCAGTTTGGGAAGACTGGGACCACACAGTCGAGTTTCATCCACTTAATGAGTGCGTCTCTGAAAGTGTTGCTCAAATTTCCTGACCAACACTGCAGGTGTCTGTATTTCTCGGGCCTGGTTGACGCCGGGATATAATATGAAAGGAAGCGTAGAGTACAGCCCTGTCATGTAGTCTCAGACCCGAAATGGAAATCCGTAGCATCCTCTTCATCATCCTCATTCTCATCGATCAGCATCAGCATAAAAAAGTCTTCACATTCTGTGGCCCTTCATGCTCTGCTCTCATGGTGACCTCAGTTTCGATGTCCTCTCCGCGTCTTTGGCCTTGGTTTGGTTCCGTTGGGGTCACCGGTATCGGCGAGTCCATGGGGGCTGTCGTTGGACGGACTTGGTGGCGCCCCTGCGGAGGGAGAGCTCACTCACGCGGCTCCGCGACTAAGCAATTATTATCGTCAGTAGGGGGCTTAGTAGGTGTGTCCTGCGTATGCTAGATCAGAACAGGGGCCACTGAACACCACCGAAGTAACTCGGCAGCAGTGCAGTGTCTCCTCTGGTGGGTTGTCTCTTGACGGCTTGATATTGACTGCTCCCTGTAGATTGCCGGTGCCTTGGCGACGGCGGGCCGGGCTGTAGCCGTGGACAGGGTGTCGGAATGAGCGGCATGGGTGCATTACCACTGAGGTGGTACAGAAGATGGGACAGCGAAAAAAAAAAAAGAAGAAAAAGAAAAAAGAAAAAGTCAGATGACGAGTAGGATTCGGGAAGCAACTGACTTAGTCAGATCAAGGAGGTGGGGTGGGGGGGGGGGGGGGGGGGGGGGTCAGTCTGAGGATGTGCAAGGTTAAGGAAGAAAAAAAATTAATATGATGAAGAAAGAAAAATATCATTCGGGCGATAGGTAAGGGTGATGGGTAGAAATAAGGAGGGGGCAAAAAAAAAAGAGAGAAAGCTGTCATATGATGGGCAGTGGGAAACGATCAGTCAGATAAATTGGAGGAATTGAGGTAGGAGAACAAAAAAATCGACCAGAAGGCAGGATTTGGACAAGACTGAGGGGGAAAAACAGTACTGATTAGACCTTACCTGGGACAGAGGGGAAGAAAGACGACGACCTGCTCATACTCAGAAACTGAAGTTCTCTATGGGGCTGATGCTGGACATGATGATGATGTCCAGTTGAAGTTCTCTATGGGGCTGATGCTGGACATGACGATGAAGTCTAGTTGCACAAGGGAGGCGACTGCGGGCGGAAATCCAAACAAATTTTGAAAAGTTATCGATAAAGCGCCGCCAAAGAGAACGTAGACAAGGCAACCACAAGACAAAACACAACGACCTCGTAGGTCTTGTTCAGGCAAGATACACAACACTCACGACAACAAAAATGAACGAGCAATCACTTATCGTTATATAATTCGGCGCAAGATTGTCGTTGAATAATTATGTCCAAATTTTCGTCTTTTTTTTTTTTTTTCTTTTTTTTTTTTTTTTTTTTTTTAGCGGCAACAATGTTAACTCAGTAAATTCCTTAAAAGTTAAGACTTTATTTAGAGGAGAGAGAGAGATAGGAGAGAGAGAGAGAGAGAGGAGAGAGAGAGGAGAGAGAGAGAGGAGAGGAGAGATTGAGTGGGAAGGTTGGTAGAGACGAAACGAACGGACAACGAACGGCCAACGACCATCATCACCAACAGCGTCAGCAGCGACAGGGAGGGAAGGTGGCCGAGGCAGCAGAGGTCTGGAACGCAACGCCCCATGGCCGGGCTGCCCGTGCCGCTGTCAGCCAGAGGTGAGAAGTGCAGTGGACGACATCTGGCGTCATAACGTGGCGAGGTAATTTGTCCCTGTCTGGGCCTTAGAATCTTTCATGAAAAAAACCATCGCGTGGATAGAGTAGAGGGCGAGAGATAGAGAGAGAGAGAGAGAGAGAGAGAGTAGGGGAGAGGGATGGAGAAGGGGGCCATGCGGAGAGGGAAGAAGGGAGGGCGAGGGGAACGAGTTGGGGGGGGGGGGGGGGGATGGGGGGGGGGGGGGTATGGGGGGGGGGGGGTGGGGGGGGTGGGGGGGTGGGGGAGGGGGGGGGGGGGGGGGGGGGGGGGGGGGGGGGGGGGCCAGGGGGGGGGGGGGGGGTGGGGGTGGGGGGTGGGTAGAGGGGGGAAACACAGTGGGGAGGGAGGAGGGATGGGGGGGGAGTAGGAAAGTGGGAGACACAATAGAGAGTAGAAACTAAAGAACGAACAGAATCGATATAAACAGAGAAGAGAGGGGAGGGGCGGAGGGAGGGGAGGAGAGGAATGGAGGGCTTAGGAGATAGAAGAGAAAGAGGGGGGGGGGGGGAGGGGAGCGGGTTAGAGGAGGGAGCAAGGGGGGATGGGGGGGCAGGGGGGGGGGGGGGGGGGGGGGGGGGGGGGGGGGGCTGGAGAGGACTTTCGAGAGTAGGAGGGTGGGTGGGGGGATGTGGCGAGTAGGGTTATTTCATTAGTTTCAAAAACGATCATGACTACCCTCCGACTACAGTTTACCGTACGGCGAAGTTACCGTTATTTCCCGTGAGAATTCAACCATAATCAAGATAAGAACACGGGTATCGTAACACCTGTTTTCATGCTGTGGAAGAAATCAGATAGCGATTCAACAGAAAGAAAACAACCGCATGGTCCAACTGTCCCACGAACTATTAAAACAATATTAATTGTAGGAAGTTTGTTGTTTGTTTGTTTTAAGTTCTACACCTTTTCCAAACTGCCTGTTTTGAAAGAGTTTCACTCTTACAAATGACACCCATCACTCACGCACACAAGTCACTGCTTCCTCTTTTCGTGAGCAGCTGTTATCCGTTTCTACAAGGGCGTGGGCATAGGGAAGAATGAGGAATGGGGACTTTGTTTGTGTTCTTGTTCTAGTGTCTCTTTGTCCCCTCTCTCTCTCTCTCTCTCTCTGTCTCTCTCTCTCTCTCTCTCTCTCTCTTCTCTCTCTCTCTCTTTGTTTTTTACGAGAAAGAATCTTTGCTCCCTATTTTATATTATTCTGTTGTGGTTTACGAGAAGAATCTTTGCCTATTTGTTTTGGTTAGAAGAAGAGAGAGAGAGAGAGAGAGGAGAGAGTGTGTGTGTGTTTGTGGTGGGTGTGTGTGTGTGTGTGTGTTGTGTGTGTGTGTGTGTGTGTTGTGTGTGTTAGCGACGGAAGAGATACCGAGAAATGACCAGGACAGAGAGAGAGGAGAGAGAGAGAGAGAGAGAGGAGAGAGAGAGAGAGAGAGAGAGACATGCTACGAACATACATGCGTGTGTACGTGCATGTGCGTGAGTTTTGTCACCCACACGTGAGTCGGTCAAGAACGTCAACATTTGGTTTTTTTTTGTTGTTTTTTTTTTTTTTTTTTTTTTTTTTTCATTTCTGATTTCTCGTTTCATTTCTCCCAAGAAACCGCGTGTAGTATACTAAGGCTTTCCAGGGGTTGCTGTCACTTCTAGGATTCCATTCCACGCCAAGAGATTGACATTTTTGCCTGCTGGTAATAATCGACGGTGCCAGGGGTCCGATGGCAGCCGGCTGCTGGCTGGCTGGCTGGCTGGAATGATTTAGCCGCGCGCTCTGCCTTTTACCTTAACTGGGTGGTCCATGGCGCCGGGCGCTGCTGCCATTTTTAGGAACGGCCCTTTTTTTTTTATATATTCTCCCCTGGTTCTTCTTTGCTGTGTGTAAGGTCATGAGAAGGTGTTTGGTTGGTGATGGTTTTTTTCGTTCTTCCCTGTCTTGTTCTTTTCTAATCATTTTCGTCGTTGTTGTTGTTTGTGTGTTGTTGTTGTTGTTTTTGTTTTCTTTTTGTTTCTTCGGTTCTTCCTTTCTTTCTTTCTTCGTTTATTTTTCCCCACATACTTTTATTTCTTAATTCTTTTCTTTCTTTCTTTTCTTCTTTCTTTTTTTTTTTCTTTCTGTCTGTCCTGTTCTGTCTGTCTGTCTGTCTTTCGTTTTGTGTGTGTGGGTGTGTGTGTGTGTTGTGGTGTGTGTTTTTGTTTTCTTTTTGCTTTGTGTTTTTTTTTTCTTTATGGTCTTTCTTTGTTTCTTTCGTTTTTTTTTTTTTTTAATCCCTCTTCCTTCCTTTCTTTCTTCTTCTGTCTGTCTGTCTGTATGTCTTCATGCTTTTTTTTTTTTTTTTTTTTTCGTTTTTTTCTCTTTTTTTTTTTTCTGTCTTTCGTTTTTTCCTGTCTTTTCTTTTTTTTGTCTTTTCTTTCTGTCTGTCTTTCTTGTCTCCTTGTCTGTCTGTCTGCCCGTCTGTATGTCTGCCTGCCTGTCTGTCTTGCCTGTCTGTCTGTCTGCCTCTCTATGTGTGTGTCTGCCTGTCTGCCTGTTGTGCCTGTTTGTTTGTCTGTCTTTGTTTCGTTTTTCCCCTTTCTTCATTTCTTTCTCATCCTGTTCTTCTATTGTTGTTCTCCTCCTTTACTTTCTCCTCTCATTCAATCTAGTCTTCTTTTGTTTTCCTCCCGTGTTTTTTCTTTCTTCCTTTCTTCTTTTCTTTCTTTCCTTTTTTCCCTCTTTCTCTTCCGTATTTTAATTGGAATTTCTCAGCCTGCGTGGGCCATGCTAAGTCCGTAAGGAACCTGATTTGATTTTTGTTTTCTCCCTTCTGTGGGATTGTCCTTTGTTTCCTTTCTTCTTCTTCTCTTTTCTTCTTTATCTCTTCTTCGTCGGTCGTAGTGGTCGACGTCTTCTTTCTTCTTCTTCTTCTTCTTCTCTTCTTCGCTTTGGTGTGTTTGTGCGCTCTCTTCTCTCTCTCTCCTCTCATCTCTCTCTTCTTCTCTCTCTCCTTCTCCTCTCTCTCCTTCTCATCTCCTCTTCTCTTCTCTCGCTCTGACATTCTTGTGCGCTCTCTCGCCGTTAGTCTGCTTGGTCTTCTCCTCTTCGTCTCTCTCACCTCCTCTCTCGCTCTCTCTCCTTCTCTCCCTCCCTCCACCCCCCCCCCCCCCCCCCCCCACCTTCCTCTGTG
>JADBJO010001677.1:167500-170000 GCA_016801955.1 Conus betulinus
CCACAGTAACATCCCTTTATATGGGTCCACAATAACATCTTTTTATATGGGTCCACAGTAACATCCCTTTTTATGGGTCCACAATAACATCTTTTTATATGGGTCCACAGTAACATCTCTTTACATGGGTCAACAATAGCATCACTTTATATGGGTCCACAGTAACATCCCTTTATATGGGTCCACAATAACATCTGTTTACATGGGTCCACAGTAACATCTCTTATATGGGTCCACAAACAACATCTCCTTATATGGGTCCACAGTAACATCTCTTCATATGGGTCCACAACAACATCTTTTTATACGGGTCCGAAGTAACATCTTTTGATATAGGTCTACTTTTGTATCTCACAGGTACCCAAATTTTTCTCCGAATTCGCAGACACAGGGGGCAGCTCAGACGGATAGCGGATGTCACTGATGTCTCTCTTCAGAATCGTATAAACACTACATGTCTTTTTTTCGTTATCATTTCTCTCCTCTTCTTAACAGCCTTAATAACTTTAAGTTGCGGTCTGAATTCTAGTCTTTGGGAGGAGATTCAAACCGAGCTCCAGCGTAAGAAGCATGCTCTCGGCGCACGTTAAAGAACCCACGACAACTAGGGATGTGTCTGTGGCCATTATTCTGGCAGACAGTTCACTTGATAGATCAACACAAATGCTTGCAGACAGGACAGAAAAGAGAGAAAGAAAGACGAAACAGAAAAGAAAAGGCAGAGAGGTAGAGATACCTAGAGATACACACACACACACACACACACACACACACACACACACACGCACACACGCACGCACGCACGCACGCACGCACGCACGCACGCACGCACACACACACACACACACACGCCCTCTCTCTCTCTCTCTCTCTCTCTCTCTCTCTCTCTCTCTCTCTCTCTCTCTCTCTCTTGTTGTCTCTTTCCTCCTCTCTCTGTCTCCGTTTCCTCTCTCTCTCTCTCTCTCTCTCTCTCTCTCTCTCTCTCTCTCTCTCTCTCTCTCTCTCTCTCTCTCTCTCCCCTCCCTCCTCCTCTCTCCCTTTTTCTCTCTTTCCCCCCTTCGCTCTCTCTCTCTCTCTCTCTCTCTCTCTCTCTCTCTCTCTCTCTCTCTCTCTCTCTCTCTCTCTCTCACTGAGGCAGGAAACAAGAGAATGGGGAATATTTTCGTTGCTCTGCTCTGTCATAAAGCGGAATCAGCATCTAAGGAAATGTTCCTTGTGGGATTTGAACCTGGTGACGCGCTGTGACGTACCATTCGCGCATTGTGACCACTCGGCCCACAGCGCGTTCTGACCGTGGGATTCTCGTGGTAGGCCACGTGTACTTGCGGTCGCTTCCTTCACGGAGGTCACAGGGTCCCACGCTGTAGCATTTCTCAGGCCATGTAATAATAATAATAATAATAATAATAATAATAATATTTCTATAGCGCAAATCCTAGATTAGCTCTAAGCGCTTTACAAGGACTAACGAAAACACGCGCGCACGCACCCAAACCGCACACCCAGGCACGGGGAAGCAGATAATGCACAGCACACACGGGAAAGCGGACACGCACAACTGCTCACGTTCACCTTCACACACACGCACCCACACAAACTGACATCTGTGTATGACCGGGACTTTTGAATTATCAGCCGAAATAGACGGTAAAAAGATGAGTTTTTAGTTTCGTTTTAAAGACTGGAAAGAGTCACAGTGCCTGATGTCGTGTGGAAGAGAATTCCAAGTTTTAGGAGCCAGGAAGGAGGAGGATCGATCCCCCCCTTCTTTTGTATTTGAATCTGGGAGGAACCAGGAGCAACGAGTCAGAAGACGAGCGAAGGGTTCTAGCAGGGGGCAGTATGAGTTTAGAAGGTCAGACAGATAGGCTGGAGAGTTCCAGATTTAACAGCATTGAAACAGAGGCATGCAATTTTATATGTCACCCTGGCTTTGACGGCAACCAGTGAAGTCTGCGTAATAATAGTTGAGGGTGTTCTTTGAAGGGAGCTTTGAGGATTAGTCTAGCTGCACAGTTTTGAACGTGCTGAAGTTTTTTTTGGTGAGGTAGTCGGGAAGGCCTGCTAGTAGAGAATTACAGTAATCGAGGCGCGAAAGCCCGAGAGAAGTAGTGAGAGTTTTGGTTGCTTCAGTGGTAAGGAGATGTCGGACAGCACCTATACGTCTAATTTCCAGAAAGCACATTTTACAGACATGGTTCACCTGTGCCTTCATATCAAGATCGCTGTCGATAAAGACGCCAAGGTTTTTTAACCTTTTTTCTGAGAAGGGGATAAGATACACAATTCAGACAATTCGCCCTTCATTGGGTCGAGATCAGTGGCATTCCCGAGAGCGCGCGATCAGTCGCTCCCCCCCTCTCTCTCTCTCTCTCTCTCTCTCTCTTCTCTCTCTCTCTCTCTCTCTCTCTCTCTCTCTCTCTCTGTCTCTCTCTCTCTCCTGCCTCACCTCACTCTCTCTCTCTCTTTCCTCCCTCTCTCTCTCTCTCTCTCTTCTCTC
>JADBJO010001677.1:175000-177500 GCA_016801955.1 Conus betulinus
CCAGAGTTGACTGAAATAGCGGAGTTTTTTATGCTCTCGCTTTTTTTTTTTTTTTTTTTTAAACTTTGCGGACAAGCTTTTTGATGTCTGTCAAGAATCTATTTGGGACAGCCAGCGTGGAACGAATTACAATGGTCCAGTCTAGACGGTACAAATCCACATGCCAGAGATTCTTTGTGGCCTGGAGTTTAAGACATTTGCGTGAAAAGACAATGCGACAGTGTTGAATGAATGAATGAAGAACGACAGAGAGTGGTTTTGCGTTGATCCACAGACATGTCATCAGAAGCTTGATCTGTAATACTTGATTTGCTTTCGTTCTTTGTTGGTGGCGTTGTTTTATGTGACCCTTAATCATGGGAAGGGCTAACATTGCATTTCGGGGTTTTGTTTTTTTTTTTTTTACGCTTGTTTCGTTTCTTTTTGTAAGTTTAAACTTTTTTTCTGATGGCGAAAAATCGCAATGGTAGAATTTTTGACACGGCCATTGTCACGGACAATGTGAAGATCCCTTTAGCGATGTGTTGCTCATGAATGGCTAGCCCCCCCCCCCCCCCCCCCCCAGCCCCCCCCCTCCCCCTTCCCACCCCTGCACATCCCTCCCCCATTTCGTCTGCTGTTTGAGTACAGTTCAGGACTACAGCCAACGTCCTAGGCATGGAGATGCACGTGGCTCACTGCGTGACAGCTGGTCGTTACACACCGAGTTGCACGTGCAATGGTCGCTCTCTTTCGTAAGCACACACACAAAGACGGGCCAGGAGAGCTGCGTTTTGACAGGGTCAGTCTTGAAGGGGTATGTGGGGTGTTTACAGAAAGATGTCTGGCTGGACAAGCCGTAGAAGAGAGTACGTGTGGTTGTCATACTGGTCGTCGGGACTGTTGCTTTTCTAGGAGGCAGGTGATCACAGCGGACGTTTAACGCCAAGTTTCAGTCGTCGGTGTCTTGATATTTCCATCTAATTGCTGATGTACTCACGCCGTTTTGGAACAGTAAGCCACACATCTAGGCATGGTTTTTCTTCCGTGTCTTGGGCTTAAACTAGACAGTCGTGAACACAGCATGCCTCCACGAAGGGCTGGAAGTCTGATTGCCCAGACCTTCCTCTGGAACCCAGGTGTTACGGATGATCTGTTTTTTTGGGCGTGTTGCTACTAGCAATTCACGGATATTGGTGGTGAGTCGACCGTACGCCATTGGCCCTGTGGTGTGTTTGGAGGGTCCTGTGATGCCTTTGGTTGTCGCGTCATGTCTGCTTTGTTTATCTGTGTTTGTTTCTCGCTGTGTCTGTCGTTTTGCTCTGTTTTTTTGTCGTGTCGCTTGGTGGTCATGTTATTTGTGACGTGAATATTTTTGCAAGGAAGTTTGTTTTTTACAGTCATGTGTGTTAATAGTTAATTGTCGCTGTCACAGTGTAGGTTTACTCATGCAGATCCAGATCCGGAGGTGTGTGTGAGGGGTGTGTGTGTGTGTGTGTGTGTGTGTGTGTGAGCGGGGGAGCTGGGGGATGAGTGGAGTGAGAAGTGTGTTGAAAAATGGACAGGAAGGAACGCGGGGTATAGAGAAGACGGGAGAAGAGGGGGGATGGGGGGGGGGGGGGGGGGGGGGGGGGGGGGGGGGGGGGTGGGGGGGGGGGGGGGGGGGAGAAGGAGAAGGGTGAATCTTTGCGCAGAAGTTGCGCACAGTGGTGAGAATCATGTACAGTGGACACCCTACAGATAGGAAAAGGCATTGAGTGTGGAATGTTTGTATGTCCATTTGAGCGACTGTGTGATGTTTGCTTAAGTTGTAGTTGTGGCTTCTTATGAAGAAAAAATACTACACTGGAACTAGCAGTAATCAACGTGATTGTGTAAAATCGGTGTGGATGAGTACAAGGAGTAAAGGCTGAAGTGAAAGACGCGTGACAGAATACAACGAAACAAGATGGTCGCTATGGAAATCCTTTCATTAATTGAAAACCTATATTAGTCAGAACCATGAAGTAAAGCAATTAATAAATGTTTTTATTGCTCAGTGTTTCCTGGGGATGGCTCCGTTTTGTACATGTCCGAAGGGCCTACATTGTTCAGAATTCTGGCGGTTCGATGACGACACTATGATTATGTCCCTTGATGACGCGAAATCCGGGAAATTGAAGCCTGTTTATCTTTCTTATATAAATTCCGGTATTGCGCATTCAGATTTGACAGTTTCCTATAAAATTCCGGTATTGCGTATTCAGATTGGACTGCCAGCAGCAACGGTTTCAAAATCTCGGTGCCAGCAATGTCCATAAGCGATCCATGAGGTTGATAGCGCGTTATGCCGCTGTCAGTTTCCGTGCGTTTTACAGGCGACAGTTTCATGTAAATTTAATTGTCCCCGATTCGCCATCGGGCCCTGTTGCGTCCATTTCTCCACGGTATTGATTTCACTGTGTGCATGTGGTTTTCGGCGTTGTTTGTGCCAGTCCCGGACACAGGGGGATGGGTCGCTATCAGTTTCTGATGATTAATA
>JADBJO010001677.1:182500-190000 GCA_016801955.1 Conus betulinus
TGCGGTCGTCTTGTGTGTGTGTTATGGTTTAGTGTGCGTGTATGCGTGTGCGCTCCGGCGCGCGTGTATGTGTGTGTGTGTGTGTGTGTGTTGTGTGTGTGTGTGTGTGTCAGTGGTGACGGCAATTGAGTTTAACCAAGACTTTTACAGTTGTGAAATAACAGAATGATCGTCGTCTGCCAAGTTGTTTTATCAGTCTTTGTCATCTTGTCTGTGTGTCTGTCTTGTCTGTCTTGTCAGTTGTCTGTCTGGTATCTTGTCTCTCAGTCATATGTCTCCTAGTATCTTCTCTCTTCTCTGCTCTCTCCCTCTCTCTTCTTTCTCTTCTCTCTCTCTCTCTTCTATCCACTGTCCCTCTCGCTCTCAGTTCTTCTTGCATCCAGTCTTGGTTCTGTACGTTAGTCTGTCTCTTACCTCTGTCAAACACTAAACCTATCTCTCTGTCTTCTGTATCTCCGCTGGTCTCTGTCTCTCTCTGTCTCTTCCTCGCCCTTTCCACGCTCCGTTCTTTCTATTATCACTTCTCCCCCCCTTACCCTCCTGTTATGTCTGTCTGTCGTCTTGTCTGTCTCCTCTCTCTCTCGGGGGTCTCTCTTCTTCTCTCTGCTCTCTCTCTCTCCTATCTCTAGCCTCTCTCGTCTCTCTTCTCGTATAATATTGAAGTCCATTAGCGCGTTCTGTTGTTTATTTCGACATTATTATCGTCTACTTTACGATGCTGACTCATGTCGTTTTGTGCAACCCCGTTCTTTAAATGGCCTCTGCATAGCAGAAGGCATCATCATAAAATAACACGTTTCAAACCAACTTCCTCCCCCCCTCAACCCCCTCTCTCTCTATCCTATGCTCGTCCTCTTTCTCGTAATAATATTAAACATATGTATATATATAATATAATATATATAATATAATAAGTATAGTGTGGGGTGTTGTGTGTGAGTGTGTGTGTGTGGTGTGTGAGCAAGCTCCGTGTGTCTGTCCTGGTCTCTGTGTCGGTGTGTCCGTCGCTCGCCGCAAGCCGCGCCAGGCAGGTCGTTTCTCTCTCTCTAGACGGCTTCTGACCTCTCTCGCCTTCGCTCGCCGACGCCTCTATATCGGTCGCCGGGGCTACAAGATCCCTGTCTGGGACAGCTTCGGCTCCTGAGCCTATCTCTAGATCTCTCTATATACTCCTAACACACAAACACACACACACAACACACACACAGGCTGCGTGTTATGTGTATGTGTGTGTGTGTGTGGTGCGATGTGTGGCTGTGTGTAGTGACGGTTGAGTGCACCGTTGTGTTGGGCGGCAGCGCCGTCTGTCTGTATCTGTGTTTGGTCTTGTACCCCCCCCCCTCCTAATAAGTCTCGAGTATGCATGTATGTCTGTCTATCTGTACTCTCTCTATCTATCTATCTTCTTAATCATCTCTTTTTCTCTCTCATTCCATAATATCATTATATATATTATAATGATATGCATATATATATTGTGTTTGGGTGTGTGTGGTTTTGCTGTGCGATTTGTGTGTGGTGTGTAGTTGTGTGTGTGTTGCCTTTGTGGATCCGGTGTGTGTTTTTGTGTGGTTGTGTGTTGTGTTGTGTGTGGGTGTCTCGTTGTTGTGGTGTGGCGTGCGTGCGTCTGGAGTGACTGCGCACCTCTGTCTCCCTGTATTGTGTGGTTAGTCTAGATGTGTGTGGGCGTGTTGTGGTAGTGTCTGCCTGTCATGTCTGTCTTCTATGTCATTTTATCTCGTCTCTCTGTTTCTCTGTCTCTATCTCTCTCTCTTCTCTATCTCTCTCTCTCTCTCTCTCTCTCTCTCTCCTCTCCTCTCCACATGCAAAATATTGCGTAGTTCATTACCTGATGGAGCATGTCTTTTTTTTTTTTGCCTGAGTTCCCCCGAAATTGCGTAGGCGTAATGCCGATTGATGTCCAAAATTGTTTGCGGGTGTTGTTTCAATGCGGTGTCGTGGTGTGGGGTGTGCTTGGTAGGCGTTTGATGCCAAATGTGGTGGTTTGTTCACGTGCTGATGATGTGGGTGTGCGATGACTCGTTCATCATGTTATAATGGACTCTGTTTCTAAGAAATGGAAACGATCTTTAATCAAACGTCTTCCGTGCCCAACGTTGCATGGGTATTACAGAAGGTTCTGTAATAGAGTTAAACACAAAATTATGCGTTCGCGCCCTTGCGAGTTCTTGTGTGATGTGTGTGTGTCTTGTGGTGTGTGTTGTGTGTGTCGTGGTGTGGTGTGCGCGCGCTCTTAGTTGTCATGTCCCTCCGTGCGAGCGTTGAGAGCGTGTTGTGTGCGGTGCGTGTGGGTGATATGTATTGATATAGTGGTTAGTGTTGTGTGCTCGTGGTGTTCTTGGTCCGTGACCCTTCGTTTTTTCAAAAGTTGTTTTTTAATTTTGATTAATCTTCATAAGGTTACGAGAACGCACGCATGTTGTTGTGTGTGTGTTTGTGTGTGGGGGGGGGGGGGGGTTGTTTGGACTGGGCTACACGTGTTTGCAAGTCCACACCCGGTTCGGACTGTGCTGGTGCTGTTCTGTGCGTCGTTGGGCGTTGCGTCGTGGCGTTTTGCGTCTCCGTCGTTTGCGTTTAGTTGTAGCGCCTTTTTTGCTTTTGCTTGCGTGTTTTTGTGGGTGTCGGTGCGGTTGCCGAGTGTTTTTTGCGTGTGCGTTTGCCGCTGCTGTTGCTGTGCATGTACATGTGATGGCGTGCATGGTACAGTGTTGTGTATCAGTGTGTGTGTGTGTGTGTGGCGCGCGCGCGCGATGCGCGCGCGCGTATGCGTGAGAGTAAGTGTGTGGTGTGTGTGGTTGTGTGTGTGCCTGACTAGCCTGCCTGATGACTGACTGGTGCGAGTGTGTGTGTTGTGTGGTGGTGTTTGTGTGTGTGTGTGGTGTGTGTACATGTGGGTGTGGGTGTACGTGTGTGTGTGCGCGCGCGCGTTTGTGTGTGTGTGTGTGTGTGTGGAAAACACAATTTGTCAGTTAGAGATGTTTTGTTCCCAGCTCGTTCTCATGTCGTGGTCCGAGATGCTCTCTTGTTCTTTGCTTTGATCGTCTCACTGTGTCTGTACCGATCATCGGCCTTCTCTTCGACTCTCGCTCTATTCCTCTCTGACCTATCTCGCTCTCTCTCCTTCTGTCTCTCTATCCGTCTTCTCTCTCTCTCTCTAATTTCTCTCTCTCTCTGTCTCTCTCTTCTCTCTCTGTATCTGACTGTCCTCTCTACTGTACTGCCGTCGTCTTTCTCGGCTTGTGTGTGTCTGTATGTCTGGTTGTCTGATCTCATACTCCTCTCTCTCTCGCTCTCTCTCGCTCACAAGTCTCTTACTACTCTCTCTCAGGAGTGATTTATCATTTAGATAACAGCGCCACGGCCCCTAATAAAAGGGGTGTGTGAACACACAAAGTACAATAGTTACATGAAATCAAATTAAGGAAGGAAACAAGGAACACTTCAAGGGCGATTTCAAGAAGGCTGGAAATTTCATCTACAACTTGAAGGCCTTGTTACAAAAAACAACAGGAAAAATTCTGACACTGCCGCAACTGCTAGCCAGAAGTGGTACTATGCAACCAAGAAGGGCCTCAGTTTCCATAAACAAGAGAGGATGTCTGTCTAATATTTAGGATAATAACTTTTCCCTGATGCGTATTGAGAGCTGGCTGGATAGGAACAGGACGAAAAGTGTGATTCTGTTTCAATTGATTTGTTTTGTAATTAAAGGACAAAAAGGACATATCATAATCATTGCATTGCGATAAATCTAAAATAATGGACGTGGCCAGTGCAGAGATATCCTCGCCTGAATTTTGCTGTAGTTACTAAGTTTAGGTTGTGATGTTTGCACTGTTCCTATATATAAGTGTAAGTTCCGTTTTCAAGTCATGAACATCACAAAATTTTTCCCTTGTAGAAATCAAATCTCCGCTCTGTTATGAATATGATCAGTCCATTTCTGCCATACTGCAGGTCAAACAGCCCGCCCCGCGTTGACAGGAAAAAAAAAAAAAGGAAAAAAAAAACACATAAAAACTCTTTTTAGTATACCAACCCCTTGATTCAGCCAAACAAATCCAAATCCGTAATTTCAAATAGCAACAACAGGCCCGCACTCTTGCCGACACACCCCAGCTCTACTTTTGCCCCCTTGAGCCATCGAAGTCATCAAAGTCCAGACAACATTGTTACCGCCTACCCACCGCAGGACTTCAGAAAAGTCCTCCATTTTAAAACAGATTAATAAGTTCAGCTACAGTAGGTAGCGGAAGATATAGTATCTGATCTGGCACCAGCCCCGGGAACTATAAGGTTGTAGCTGGATAACTAATTAAGCAGGATACATAACTCGACATTGCCCGGACAAACAAAACCTCACGGTTACAGCTTCAGACTCATTTGGGAAGTTATCGACCATATTCTAGTACACCGGTTAAGGGAGCTCGATTGGAGTCCGGCTTATCTACACCAAAGAAAGCAAGAATACCTTCTTTGAAGCTCACCCAATTTCTAGAAGACAAGGATCAAGAAGCATAGCGCTTTTTTCGAACAACCCACAGCATAGTCCCAAAGCTTCAAGAATACTGTAGGTAATCGTTTGTTGTTTTGAACCTTGAGAAGCAACAATAGCCTTTAGAAATGAGGGACTGAATATATGCAGGAATATTAAGAACCATGTAACTTTTTCATGATACCAAAGCTAAATTTTTTGTTTTCGCTTCTTTACTCAGAAAGGTCTTTGCATGCGCCAACAAAAATCAACGCGGTGTTGAGAAATAAAATTCCTAACATATTGATAGCATTATTGACAACTGGCATAGTGAGTAGTCACGAGTACCATTTCGTATTACCCACCCTTTCCTTACACTTAAAAATCACCACCTTTACGACAATTACAAATTGAATGATTGCTATTTTTTCCAATGTTAACCTTCAACTCTGCACATGAAGATCTAGCAGGGCACGTTGCAAGCTATTCAATGTAGTTTGCACACCCTATAAACAGTTTCGGAACTCAAACACAGCATCGTCGGCCGTAAGTGCTTTATGAAGGATAGAAGAGCAATCAAAGGGGGTTAATCGAGGGCCGATGAATAACGCACTCAATGTTACCGGATTGTCGGATTAGCGAATCAAGAGCTAACTCATAATAATAAACAAAAGAAAATAAGATAGAAGGGCTGCCTGCTATCTCCATGCGCTTTGATCTCCTCGAAGAACCAGTTAATTATAGGTCAGATAAGTAAGTCGCCATCACACAAGGACTCTGGATTCTTACGCTATCCATCCATCATGACAGTTGGTTGTGAGTGTTTCTATACATCTATGAAGTTTAGTTTACCTTTAATTACATTGTTTGTCAAAAAGGGCCCAGAGGGAAAATTTCTAATTTAATGGTAATCAAACGCTTGTTCGAAATACTATAAAAGATACGTATAACCATTCCTCGTTGCTAAGGGACAAACTGGTTCTGCACACGTGCAAGCAATTATAAACAGATGAAGCAAATGTTGAGTAAATCCCCCTCTTGAAAGCCTGAGGATAGGTCTGATAATCACCTGTGATATATGTTACCTATTACCAAAGTCTGCAGTCGAATTTTATAATCAATTGTCCCAAGATTTAACTATAATATCACAAAGCGGATCCCTCCTGTAATGGTTGGGGTTATTACAAACTCACACCCCTGTGTTGATCAAAACTGGCACAAAATAAACGATTCAGTCCAGTTATCTGGAATAACATCTTTATCAAATAGAAATATAAACAATTCAGAAGAAAAGGCATTACCCTGAATCTATCTAGTACAAAAAAGTCTAAAAAACCTCAATCTCTAAAAATGCAGCAATGTCTGTGTGCGCTATAATATGGTCGCATCTGGACTAAGGAAAGAATAGACAAGGAAAAACGAATCTACTGATAACCGTGTGTAAATTGGCGCTACTATCAGCCACTCTCTATCTTGGTTTCAAAAGCGTGTCGGTGTGCCCCAAGCACACACTATAATAAATATCTCTACTATACTAGCTCTACTCTCTTACAATCATCTCTCTATCTCTAAGGTGGAAGAATTCTGTCTTCCAGTCACAAATTATTCCTCGATCAGAAGAATGTCACCAAACATATCAAGGGAAACCCTCGATCGCCGTGCTAAGCTAATGGTGTCGTTTTGCGCAACGTTTTGATGTGCGAATGGAGTGTTTTTGTGGCTGTTTCTCATACCCATCCCCAACTCCATCAACCAACACCGCTGGAGGGAGTGGGGGGAGGGTGTTTTTGTAAAACTGGTTCACAATTGGTAAGCTCTCTCCCTCCAACCCAACACCCCCTCCTCCACACCCCCAAACTCAACCCACCACCCCATCCCCACTCTACTCCTATTTATCCCCACTGGTTTGGTAGGCGTCTACCGGGTGCTCTCTGTTAATAGGTACCCTATTTCCCTCCATATCCCCAGTCCCATTACTGTCAAACTATCTCTCTCTCTCCTCCTCGCTCCTCTCTCCGTCTCTACTCTCTTCGTCTCTCCTCTCTCTGTGATCCTGTCACCTCAATTTCCTATGAGTCCAATCACAAAACATCTTAAGGAGATGATCGCTTGGGCGGTGTGCTGGATTTCACAACGTCGGGATGAATTGTGCGAGATGCGAGTGTTTCTGATGGATTGTTGTAGGTTATGTTCTGTTCCTCCTTTCTCTCTCTCATCATCTCTATTTCTCGCTTGCTCTAGGACTAGGCGCGATTCGAGCCCTCTCTACTCTCTCTCCTCTATCCCTCCCTCCCTTCATCCTCCACCCCTCTCTTTCTAGTACAAATGCTCACGCGAGCGGCACAAGCACACACAGTCACACTAACTCACACACACCACACACACACACACACAACACACACCACACACACACAACACACAGCAGCACACCAAAATTCACCACCACACCACAGTACACCACACCACCCACCACCCACCACGCCACAAACATACACACACACACACACACACACCACACACACGCCGCGCGCGTATGGCATTGTTGTTTTGATCAATACTGTGGGTATGACTGCCTTCTCCGCTTTTCGTCTGCAAGTGAGGACATGGTGAGGAAGAGAAGCAGAGAGGAGGGGAAAGAGAGTGACAGACTGACAGACAGATTGTCGGAGACAGAGAGACGAACACACACACACACACACACACCACACACACACACACACACACACCACACACAGAATGAATATTTACAATCAGTCATACCCTTACTGACTGACAGAAATAACACATATACAAAATACGACTCAAAAGAACACACGCCGGTATCTATGTGAGCGAAAAAGACAAAACAGGATGCTACATCAACGGACATAATTCGAAGAACATAGCAAAGACATTCTTCTCGACCCCCTACCGCGCCACTGGACTGTCCCAGAGCCAGTTCCAGGCACTGCTCCAAAATGTAGATATTTTCCATCAGATCCTACCCACTCGGAGTTTCGTTCCTT
>JADBJO010001677.1:192500-197500 GCA_016801955.1 Conus betulinus
TGACGTCAGTCCCCTGTAGAGGCGATGGTTCTGTCGTTGATGACGTCAGTCCACTGTATAGGTGATGGTTCTATAGTTGATGACGTCAGTCCACTGTAGAGGCGATGGTTCTGTAGTTGATGACGTCAGTCCCCTGTATAGGCGATGGTTCTGTCGTTGATGACGTCAGTCCACTACATAGGCGATGGTTCTGTAGTTGATGACGTCAGTCCACTACATAGGCGATGGTTCTGTAGTTGATGACGTCAGTCCACTACATGGGCGGATCCATCACCCAGGTGGAACGGATGCTGTATCCGCTCATTGGTGGAGATCCGCCGCGCGTTTATTTTTAACCCAAATTTGATGAATGCGCTCTTTGACGGAGATCCGCTGCGTGGATTTTCAGCCAACAAAGCGGATTCGCCTTTTTGTTGAGATCCGTTGCAAAGATTGTTACCAACAGAAGATGGATTCACCCTTTTCACAGAGACCTGCGGCACGCCTTTCACACACATGTCATGGATCCATCATTTGAGGGAGATCCGTTGCAAAGATTGTTACCAGCAGAAGATGGATTTCACCCTTTTCATAGAGATCTTCGGCATGACTTCCACACAGATGTCATGAATCCATCATTTGAGGGAGATCCGTTGCGCTGATTTTCACCCAAAGTTTGGGGATTCGTCCTTTGGTGATCTGCCGCGCGGATGTTTGTCAAAATTGAATGGATTCGTCCATTGATGGGGATCTGCGAACGGATTTTCACCCAATTCAAGGGGAGTTTGATCACCGCAGAAAATTTTGTAATGGATTTGTCCTTGGACCGAAGTTCCACCGCGTTTGATTAAAATCAGCTGCTCTGCGTTTACTTTTGGGATTTTGATAAGATGAACAAAGAAACAAACAGAGGAAGATGAAACAAACACATTAGCGGACATAATAAGAATAATAAAAAGCAAACACAAAATACAGAATGGAATCCTACTTCCGGCTGCGATTCGGTTCATCATCTGAATGTGGCTACGCGCAGCCATATACAGAGACATCCAGGTGATGTAATCTCAACAGAGGACCAGCCAATAGACAGAAATATTACCGGCACCATTCTAGCATGGGGTACAGTATTGTCACGGAGCCCAGTGCTAATCGAATCGGGGGCACTGCAACAATAAACGCCGTGCAATTTGTCTGCGCCTCTGTATGCATGCAGGCACGTGTTTTGGATCGGCGGCAAAGCTCTTGCCAGTCCACCCAGCAGTGTAGCTGTTCCCCGTTTTCTCTGCCCTGTCCTCGCGTCCCCGGCGCTCTCCCATGGGGGGGGGGGGGGGGGGGGGGGGGGGGGTCTTGGAATGTCCAGTTTTTCAATCCGCCACATGTCCGTACTACTTCAGCCTTCTTTTCCTCTCCGAGGTGGACAGGTTTTCCCGGTGACTCCGCGCGCTGTCTGAGGAGCCTGCCGTCTTTGTGGTCGTTTTGTGACGTGTTCAGGATAGACGTCAACGCCTTTTCTGAAGAACATCATCACGGTGCCTTTTTTTTTCGTTTTTCTGAAGTATCTCATCGCCACCGCTGTGATCTCCCTCTGCAGGCCTGCTGTCAAAATCCCGGGTGTGCTACGTGCATGAAAGATGATCGACGATGAGCACAACTTGCATTGCCGGCAAAAACTTTCATCTCGCGTCAAGGAGCGGTGTCGTTCCTGCAGATTGAATTTTTTTTTTCTGTCGGTGGACTTCGGGTAGACGGGAGAGGAATGGATGGGGTGGGGGCGGGGGGCGGGATAGGACGAGAAGGGCGGGTGAGAGAGGGTGTGGGAAACACGGGAGGGAGGGGGTTAAATCCTCGGTGATTATGATTCAGGTTGAAGGTCATTCCAGTTTGTCGATGTCCTCCGAGTGGCTGGGCAACCTACTATCTTAAACCCACGTTTCAGAGGATGGGTTGAACCCGATGGCAATCGGACCATGTGTTATTGTTACAGTACGCTTCAAACCGCCAAGGGTACCAGTGAATATTTCAAATGGCAGTATCAGTCTAGTATTGGCTGGTTGATTAAAACACTGAATGATTTGATATTTTGTCAACCAGCGATCCTCAGTGTATTGAATGAAAAATGTTTAAGAAAAACAATCAGCTCCTACTTTCCTTTTCGTCACGTGGCAAACAGTACGTTTGGCGTCATACACGGCGCCACGTCAAAAACTCTTAGCAAGCTTCGGCCACTCGCGGTTTGGCCTCGTTTTCGTGGCGAGTGCGGTACAAAGACGGCCAGGCGGACAGCGTCTTACGCTTCCGGCTGAAGCAGGCGGAGCTGTATCCGCTTCCTTCCGTCCTCGGGCCAAACATGGCGCACGACATCTCGTCAGGCTTTGACTCCGTCTGGCCTGTCACCCGTTTCGCACGGACCTGACTGTGACGTTGAATGGCTCTCGAGAGTGGTTTGCGTTGCCAGGGCTTGAATCAGCTCCAGGTGGATGTATCGATGTGGCGGACTGGAAAGGGCAGAAGGCTCGGGGAAAAAGAAGGGCAACTAGGGACCGCGTGAGAGTGCAGATCTCTGGTAACGTCAAACAGATCCTGGATCCGGCGCTTGATCCGGATCCGTTACAAGATCCGCACCAAAGTCATGCGAGTTCTTCATGGACCACATTCAGCCCTTCCACCAAGTTCTTTTGGAATGTTCAGAGTGTTGTGCTTTATCATGCTGACAAACGAATCCAACGGATGTGTTTTTAAAACATGATCACCTCGACGGGAATGATACCACTGCGTGTGGATCGATTTAAAACTCCTGCTGGAAGGGGAGGCCACTAACGGTTTGGATTCAGATCTATCTTCAGGGCGTAGCTAAGTCCAAGTGTACAAGCAGGAGAAAACAAGATGCCCTTGCTGAAAGTGAAGTCGATGAATAAGTTAGGCTTGGAACACCAAGGGCGTCTGTGCAGTCACACACACACACACACACACACACACACACACACACACACACACACACCACACACACACACACACACAAACACACACACACACACACACACACACACACACACACACACACACACACACACACACACACACACACACACTGCACACACACACACACACACACACACTCACACACACACACACACACACACACACACACACACACACACACACTCACACACACACACACACACACACACACAGGCACACACACATCTACACACACATGCACACCACTCTATCCCCCAGTTCCGTCTGCGTTCCACCAACGGGTCACGACGGAATGTCTGGTGTTCGGTGGTTTCGGTCGGCTGTGCTATCAGCAACATTACCTGCCCTTTCCTCGTTGTCTGAGGACCAGCAGATAGGCCATGGCGTGGCCTGGCACTTTCTGGTACCAGGGTCAGACCCGAGGCCATCTATCGTCAAAAGAGGTGCTCGTCTATTTGAGTCCTCCTTCTCCTGCCTTCTTTACATTGTGTATTCAAAACCTTGGTCGCCGTCTCTCTTCTGCGCCTTCTTTTTGTGTTCAGACACCTTCCATCTGTGTCCAGACGCCTTCCTTCTGTGTTCAAAGCGCCCTCCATCTGTGTTCAGACGCCTTCCATCTGTGTTCACGCGCCTTCCATCTGTGGTCAGACGCCTTCCTTCTGTGTTCAAAAACCGCCTTCCATCTGTGTTTAAAACGCCTTCCCTCTGTGTTCAGATGCCTTCCGTCTGTGTTCAGAGCCTTCTTTTGTGTTCAAATGCCTTCCTTCTGTGTTCAAGCGCCTTCCATCTGTGTTCAAACGTCTTCCATCTGTGTTCAAGCGCCTTCCATCTGTGTTCAAGCGCAGCGCCCTCCATCTGTGTTCAAGCGCCTTCCATCTGTGTTCAGACGCCTTCCTTCTCTGTGTTCAAACACCTTCCTTCTGTGTTCAAGCGCCCTCCATCTGTGTTCAGACGCCTTCCTTCTTTGTTCAAACGCCTCCCTTCTGTGTTCAGATGCCTTCCATCTGTGTTCAGAGGCCATCCTTCTGCGTTCAGACGCCTTCTGTATGTGTTCAGACGCCTTCTCTATGTGTTCAGACGCCTTCTCTATATGTTCAGTCGCCTTCTTGATATGTTCAGACTCTTTCTTTCTGTGTTCAGCAGACTCCTTTCTGTGTTCAGACTCCTTTCTGTGTTCAGACGCCTTCCCACCTGTGCTCCAACACCTTCCATTTGTGTACAAACGCCTTCCATCTGTGTTCAAACGCCTTCCAGCTGTGTTCAAACGCCTTCCATATGTGTAAAACACCTTTCTGTGTTCAAAGCCTTCATCTGTGTTCAAGCGCCTTCCATCTGTGTTCAAACGCCTTCCATCTGTGTTCAAACCCCTTCCATATGTGTTCAAACCCCTTCCCTCTGTGTTCAAACGCCTTCCATCTGTGTTCAAACGCCTTCCATCTGTGTTCAGACGCCTTCCATCTGTGGTCAGACGCCTTCTCTCTGTGTTTCAAACGCCTTCCATCTGTGTTCAAACGCCTTCCATCTGTGTTCAGACGCCTTCCCTCTGTATTCAAGCGCCTTCCCTCTGTGTTCAAGCGCCTTCCATCTGTGTTCAAGCGCCTTCCATCTGTGTTCAAGCGCCTTCCTTCTGTGGTCAGACGCCTTCTCTTCTGCGTTCAAACGCCTTCCATCTGTGTTCAAACGCCTTCCTTCTGTGTTCAAGTGCCTTCCCTCTGTGTTCAAGCGCCTTCCATCTGTGGTCAGACGCCTTCCTTCTGTGTGTCAAACGCCTTCCATGTGTGTTCAAATGCCTTCCTTCTGTGTTCAAGCGCCTTCCATCTGTGTGTTCAGACGCCTTCTCTCTGTGTTCAAATGCCTTCCTTCTGTGTTCAAATGCCTTCCTTCTGTGTTCAAGCGCCTTCCATCTGTGTTCAAGCGCCTTCCCTCTGTGTTCAAGCGCCTTCCCTCTGTGTTCAGAAACTTCCACCTCTGTTACTTAGTGCCCAGTCATCTCACTCCTATTCTTCTTCATGGCCCTGCCTGTCCGCCTCCGCCCCCCCCCC
>JADBJO010001677.1:210000-225000 GCA_016801955.1 Conus betulinus
CCCGTGGTCCTCGTGCTGCACCGTCACTGTTGGGTATTGGACACGCGCTGACCAGACACTACCCCCCGTGGTCGTGGTCCTCGTGCTGCACCGGTCAGTGTTGGGTATCTTCCTGCTTAGGCTGAGCCTGTTGTGATCTTTGGTATTGACACACCTTTCTACCAGTCTTTGGTTTGGGGCTGCACTGGTGTTTTGCATGGTGATTGGTTGCAAAATTTCGTTGGAATTTACATACACACAGATACACACAGACACGCGCGGCGCGCGTACACACACTCACACACACACACACACCCACACACACACACACACACACACGCGCACGTAACACACCACACACACACACACACACACACACACACACACACACACACACGTACACACATTCGGGGGGGGGAGGAGGGGGGTCATTTTCGCCCCAGTAATCAAAACTTCTCATCAGTGATTGCCCTTTTGCTTTCAAAGTGAGGTAGGCACGTGGCATTGACTCTTAATCACCAGATTTTTTCCCACATGAATTGACGATTTCAGGCGATGAATGGTTGATGCAGACTGCTGAGAATCGATCGCACAGAACATATCTAAAACGTCGCCATGTCTTGATTGAAATCAGTTTCTTTTGTCGTGAAAAGGAAAACAAAAAACAAAAAAAAAGAAAAAGAATCTATGAGAAAGGAAATGGGACAGTCACAATTTGGAAGGTGGTTTGATTGAGCAAGATAGAAAACAAGATGAAAAGCATATAAACGTACTCCCCAGTTTATCTTGAATACGCGTGAAAAATTCCATAAAGAGGAGAAACCGTTTTTGGGCCGCCTGTAAATGTTAGTAACGGCTATTCTGGTAAACGTCGGCCATCATCCGTGATCCCATAATAAACATACCTACAAATCTGCAGAAAAGATCGGCCAAGTACTTTCTGAGATGTTCCATAAAGAAGAAAAACTGTTTTGGGCCGTTATAGCCGTTAGTAACAGCTACAACGGTAAAATAAAACATCGGGCATCATCCGTGACCCATAATGAACATACCTACAAATGTTCAGAAGGATCGGCCTGGTAGTTTTGTCTGGAGCGAGTGGAACACATTTTCACAACGGACACACACACACCACGCACACAACACACAACACACACACACACACACACACACACACACACACACACACAGAGAGAGAGATAGAGAGAGAGAGAGAGAGAGAGAGAGAGAGAGAGAGAGAACATTTCTTCGTTCCCATTGTAAAGTACCTCTGTTCTATAAGAACTGGGAAACACAAAAATGCAAGTGACATTTTAAACCACTTCTCTGTCAAGCATTTAGACGTAATTCGTCAACTACAATTTCAGTAAGTTTACAAAAGAAGATTTACGAACGAAAGAGGCAAACATATTACAAGACAAAACATGGCGCGTTTCGACTTCTTTGGTTTTAATGGAAGACACATAGAGATGAACAAGGACCATACAGAGATGGACTGGGAGACACATAGAGATGAACTAGGACCACACGGAGATTGACTGGGAGACACATAGAGAGAACAAGGACCACACAGAGATGAAGTGGGGGACACATAGAGATGAAACAAGGACCACACAGAGATGGAGTGGGGGACACATAGAGATGAACAAGAACCCCACAGAGATGGACTGGGAGACACATAGAAATGAACAAGGACCATACAGATGGACTGGGAGACACATAGAGAGATGAAACTGGGACCATACACAGATGGACTGGGAGACACATAGAGATGAACTAGGACCATACAGATGGACTGGTGAGACACTAAGATGAACTAGGACCATACAGAGATGGACTGGGAGACATACAGAATGGACTAGGGAGACACAGAGATGGACTGGGAGAACAGAGATGACAACACAGAGATGGACTGGGAGACACATAGAGATGAACAGGACCACACAGAGATGGACTGGGAGACACATAGATATGAACAACAGGACCACACAGAGATGGACTGGGAGACACCTAGAGATGAACAGGACACACAGAGATGGACTGGGAGGTGGAGGAAGACGAAACTGGATGGCACACACGCGTTCGACAGTGGTGTTTACTGGATATAAACTAGATGATATATCGGCGATAACGACCCTTAACACAGACAGTCATGTTCATCCTTCTTCCCTACCAAACCATCCATTACCCCCACCTCCCACCCCCTTCCCCTGCCAACCTCTTCCCATGTCTCCTC
Source organism: Conus betulinus (assembly GCA_016801955.1). Lineage (NCBI taxonomy): Eukaryota > Metazoa > Mollusca > Gastropoda > Neogastropoda > Conidae > Conus > Conus betulinus. The sequence goes on from JADBJO010001677.1 coordinate 212,216, forward strand.
TCTGTCTGTCGCTGTCTGTGTGTCTCTCGTTACCTCCTCCCCCATCTCTCTCTCTCTCTCTCTATCTCTCTCTCTTCTCTGCCCTCTCTCTCTCTCTCCTCTCTCTCTCCTCTCCTCTCTCTCCTCCCTCGCCCTCTCTCTCCTTCTTCCTCTCTCTGCCTTTTTTTCTCATCTCTACCCTCTTTCTCTAGCCTCTCAATCTCTCATTCTGCCCCCCTCTCTCTCCCTCCATCTCTCTTTCTCCCTCTCTGTCTCTCTCTCTCTCTTCTCCTCCCCCTCTCCTCCCCTCTTCTCTGTCTCTCTCCCTCTGTCTCCGCTCCCTCTGTCTCTGTTTCTCTCTCTCTCTTCCTCCATCTCTATCTCTCTCTCTCGCTGTCTCTCTCTGCCTCTCTTCTCTGTCTCTATCTCGACTCTCCTTTCTCGCTCCCTGTCCTCTCTCACTCTCTCGCTTTCTCTATCTGTCTGTGTGTCTCTCTTTGTCTCTCTCTCTCTCTCTCTCTGTCACTCTTTCTGTCTCTCTCTACCTCTCTGTCTCTCTCTCGCTCCCTCTCTCTCCTCTTTTTGACTCTCTCGGTCCCTCTCTCTCTCTTTGCTTTCTCTCTCTCTCTCTCTCTCTCTCTCTCTCTCTCTCTCTCTCTCTCCTCTCACTCTCTCACACACACACACACACACCACACACACACCACACACACCACACACACCACTCAGCTAGGTATCGTAATAAGACCTGTCATTTTTTTTTTTATTTATATTTACCTACGTCGTGAAGAAATGAGAGTGAGAGTGCTGTAGTATCAATGAGGTGTACAAAACTTCAGATGACCGACTGCGCTCTGTCATGACTTCAAAGAGGAATACTGCCGTTGTCCGGCAACACTGTCCCTACATGGTGTGTGTCCTGACAAAGGGCTCTGATGGTCAGTCACTACTGTCCGCGGGCCTGATCCATGGGCTCTGGTTGGCAGCAAGAAAGAGTTGGAGGCCTAAATCGACCACCACAGAAAATCGTATTCCACCGTGATTGTCTGTCTGTCTGTCGGTCTGTCTGTCGTCTCTCTCTATCTCTCTCTCTCTCTCCCTCTCTATCTCTCTCTCTCTCTCTCTTCCTCCCCCCCACCCAACCCTCTATAAATTATATTCTGTTTGGAAACATTTCTCTCTCTCTCTCTCTCTCTCTCTCTCTCTCTTTCTCCCTCCCCTCCCCCTCTCTCTATAAATCATATTCTCTCTACTCTCTCTCTCTCTCTCTCTCTCTCCACCTTCTATAAATCTCTATCTCTGTTGGATTACATTTCTCTCTCATAATTCTCTCTGGATCTCTCTCTCTCTCTCTCTCTCTCTCTCTCTCTCTCTATTTCCCCTAACCTTCTATAAAATCATATTCTGTTTTGAATACCTCTCTCTCTCTCTCTCTCTCTCTCTCTAGTCCTCTAATAAATCATATTCCATTCTCATACAAGACAGCTCCAGAGTCGGGAAAAGGGGAAAAAATGACCCCTCGGGGGGAAAGGGGTTCCACGTATCAAGGCCATTCATCTCTCCGTCGAATCCGGCCAGCGCTGATGCCAGCCGGCAGCTGCCTGTGTCACGTGATAGAGCGGGGGACCAATCAGAATGGTCGCTGGTCGTCGCCATGGCGGTAACATGATTGACAGCCCGAAGGTGCCTTTCAGTCTGCTTATGAAATTGACCAGAAGTTCCTGACGTTTGGTCTGTTTGTCGATCAGTCTTGAATTATCTGCCGTGGAAGACTCGCGTCCACTGTCAAGGAGTTTTAGTGGAGGCCTGGAGGGCGAGGACTGATACACATCTTAGACATATGGTCTGTCCATTATTTCTGTCAAGAAAACTCAGATCTGTATAGCTGTCAGTTAGGTCAGTGTCTGTAAATATAGCGTGTGTTTGTAAGCCTAGTCTCTTATTTCGGCTGGAAAAATATCGTCAGTGTGTTAGGTCCCATGTGCTTGTAAATGTAGTCTCTATTTTCCGCTGGAAAATACGGCTTAGTGTTTGTAAACATAACCTATCTTTCTCACAGTAAACACAGTCTATTTTCTTTCTCTTTTTTTTTTTTTTTGTTTTTGTTTAAGAAAAGTGTATTTCCGCTCGTCAGCATAGTCCGTATTTGTAAGCGCGTAGTATGTATTTCTGCCGATAAATATTGTATATGTAACACATATTTTCCCCCTTTTTAAGCATTTGTGTTCGTAAATATAATCAGCACTTCTGCTCACACACATAATGTTTCATTAGTAAACAAAGAACCGTGTTTCTGCTAGCAGGGTACAATCAGTATTTGCAGACAAAATCTGAACTTTGGCTTGAAAACGTGGTCTGTCTCTATAAACATAGCTTTTTTTTTTTTTTCCAGTTTCGAAGCTTGGCATTTGTAAACTTGGTCTGTGTATTTCGCCAGCAGTTGGGTATATGTGAATACAGTCTCCATTTTATCGAATACACATAGTCTGTAGTTGTAAACTTGGTCTGTATTTCTGTGCGTCAACACAGTCTGTACTTGTAAACATAAGCTGTGTAAGTAAGCATGGTCAGTGTTTCTGAAAGTAGAATTGTCTGTGTCTGTAAACATCGTCCATATTTATGCTAGTAAACGCGGTCAGTGTTTGTAATTACAGTCTGTATTTTTGCTAGTAAACTCGGTAACGATTCACAAACATATTCCATGTTTCTGCTTTGTAAACATAGGATGCATTTGAAAACATGTTCTGCGTATTTGCCCCAAAACAGGCCTTTGTAGCACAGTCCGTATTTTAGCTGATAAGCATAGTCGGTGTTTCTAAACATAGTCCTCATTTCTGTTGATAAATATAGTGAGTATACACAATGTACATTTCTAGCATTGAACACAGAAATTGTAAATATAGTCTCCATCGCATAGCATGCATTTTTATTTTGCAAGTAGATACGATATCTATCAGTGTATGTTTGCAAACAAACATAATGTTTGTAAACATAATCGGTTTTACAGTTTGTATCTGTGAGAGGGGGAAAAAGCATTTTCTGTTGAGAGAAAAAAAAATAAATAGGAAGGCTTTTCTAGTCAAAACAAACAACAACAACAAAAACTAACGATGAATAAAATTAAACCACATTTCCCACAATAAAGAAAATTACATACTTTTGCGCAACAAAAATTGACTACCACATTTAAAGAAAAACGACGACGACAAACCACCACCACCACCACCGCCACCGCCACCACCAGAAAACATAGCCAGGTTGTAATCGGCTTGGCGAGACCATTGGTGTTGTGAACTGCAGGAGCAGGAGAAAATCCGACTGTGGAATTAAATCAATGGGTCAGAGTAGGCGTTGGCGGCATGCGTGCACCTCCCCGCTTCCCCCCTTCTCCCTCCCTCCCTCCCTCCCCGTCCTTCCTTCTCTCCTCCCGGCGCCACAGTAAGCTCCTGCCCACGCTCCCTAACATTTGGTGTCTGTGGTGGAGTCCTGTTTCATCAGAGCGAGAGAGCGGGGGGAGGGAGGGGGGGGGGGGGGGGGGGCAGCAGACAGACAGACAGACAGACAGAGAGGGTTCTTTTTTTCCATAAAACTCGTTGACAATCTGACTACAAACTCACACACGCGTAGACTCTCTCTCTCTCCTCTCTCTCTCTCTCTCTATCTCTCTCTCTCTCTCTCTCTCTCTCTCTCTGTTTCTCTCTCGCTGTGTTAGCGCAAGCTCACATATACGCGCGCGCCCGCGAACACACGCACACACGCCACACACACACACACACAAACAACACACACACACACACACACACACACACACACAACACACACACACACACACCACACCCACAGACAGACACACCAGAGATGAGAGGGGCGGGGGAGACGAGAGAGACAGAGAGAGAGAGAAGAGAGCGTTGAGAGAGGTAGAAGAAAAGATGAAAAAAAGAGTTAAAGTCCCTGCTCCTCGATGTCAAATGGATGATGAACAACAGATACAGGAGAGAGAGAGAGGGAGCAGAGAGAGAGAGAGAGAGAGATTTTTTTCGAGAGAGACGAGAGGAGCTACTGGAGAGAGAGAGAGCAGGAACAGAGTTCATTACTTGCCCCCGAGATCTAAGAGAGAGGATAGAGGAAGCAGAGGCAAGAAGGACAAGGATAAGATTGAACATAGAAACCAGGGGGGAAAAAGGAAGAGACAGACGACAGAAAAGGCACGGGGAGGGAGAGTAGGACACACAGATGGATGAAAACAGAAGCCATTCTACGTCCACAAAAAGAACGAGAGACACGGGAGACACAGTAGGACAGGGGACCCCCAACAGAGACAGAGAGAGAGAAGAGAGAGGAGAGAGGATGAGAGGGACAGAGAGAGAGAGAGAGCGAGGCGAGGCGAAGTCCAGTCATGACACGCCAAAGCCTGAACGTTCAAACCATAGCACACGCTACAGACAGAGAGAGAGACATCAACAAAGTCATTACAAACTTGAGACTCGTACAGACAGAGACATCCAACCTTCATTACGCACGTGATAGTATGACGTCCACATAACTGACAGACACACTGAGAAGAAAGACAAGCAAATTGATTCCAGAAAATCGTTTAAACCAGCCACAGACCACACACGCACGCACGCACGCACACGCACACACACACACACACACACACACACACACCACACCACACACACAACACACACACACAACACCACACACACGCGCGCGCGCGCGCGTACATACACAAACACACGCACGCACGTACACGCAGACACAACCGCGCGCGCGCGCGCACACACACACACACACACAACACACATATATATATATATATATATATATATATACACTCAAACACAATAGCGCACAGGCACGTATGTGTGCTCGCATGCGCAGAGAGATGATGATAATGTTTATTTCCCAGGGGTAACAGACAAGCAAACTCATGCTTTTTTCATCCGGTCCTTGTCCTGCTAAGGGACTAACTAGCATGTCTAGGGACTGAAACTTTAAAAAAAAAAAAAAAAAAATTAACAAACGCACATAGCTTTACGCATACATTAAGAAGTTGATGAGTTGTTCCTCCATTAACATTGAAGGCGTAGGTGACTTTAAAGGGAAACAACGATTGAAACAACAAACAAGAGTAAAGAAATTGATTACAAAGAAGAAGAAAAATCAGCGCACACAGATCTAGAATATGCGATCCTCCTATCGTGTGTGAGAGAGAGAGAGAGAGAGAGAGAGAGAGAGAGAGAGAGGAGAGAGAGAGAGAGAGAGAGAGAGAGAGAGAGAGAGAGAGAGAGATTATATTTCCATTTTTCTTATCCAAAATATCATATGCTAAACATTACTTTGGAATTTGAATAAAGAGCACAACACATCAATATAATCAACAGTAACCAGGACACACATTTATCACCATGTAGTTACAGTGCTTCAAGAAATCAAAAGTATTAGGACATCAATCAATTAGTGACAGTGCACCAATAAAAACCAGTGACCACAACATTCATTCATCATGGTATAATTACAATCATTAATAAAACCAATGGTAACCATATCTCTCACTTATTATTATCTGTTTTGTTTTTTTTTTAATCAGCAGAAAGGAAGCGGCCGTATCAGTTTAGAGTGCAGCAAAAACAGAGGTGTACCATAGTATATATGCATTGTTGTCCCCTAATGTACCATAGTATATATGCATTTTGTCCCTAACAGTATGGTCTGCTGTGAAATGTGTAATTAGTTTTTCCCTGAAAGATTCTGCATTTACAGTGCATCGGAAATGTAGTGGAAGTGAATTCCAAACCACACTACCTGATAAGTTGGATTTAAACAGATCTTTTCTAGGTGTGGGAACCTGGAATTTGGTTGAATCCCTAGGTTTATGTTGAATTTAGACTGAAGAGTTTGTGGCGCTAAACCCGACGCAGTTTTTTTTTTTTTGCATTAGCAAACATTTGTTGACAGCAAACATTTCTTTTAGCGGAAAGAGTCCTTGCTTTAGTATAACCCCCTTCACTGAGACTAGACGATTTTAATAGAACTGCTTTTCAGTGTTTCTTTGTTTGGGTTTTTTTTGTTTTTTGTTTTAAGACACTCGTAAGAGGTTTCATGGCATTAGCGCTAGCAGAATCAAATTGTGTTGTTGAACAATAAGTGATTGAAGAGAGAATATGTGCGTGTAGGAGAGGGAGCGAGGGGAGAGAGAGAGAGAGAGAGAGAGAGAGAGAGAGTCATTAGTCTTTCACAATCAAGGCCGAGGCTGAGTTTCACGGTCTGTCCTTAGCTTTAATGCATATCGTTCATTCTAGAGAAGTCGGTGAGAGAGAGCCATACATACAGGCACAAGGGAGGCAGGGGGGAGGGGGAGAGAATGTAATTGAAACATTCAAACAAGTAGTGGAGTGGACTAGAGAGAGAGGGGAGGAGAGTAGAGAGAGGAGAGAGAGAGAGAGAGAGAGAGAGAGGCGGAGGAGAGAGAGGAGAGAGAGAGGAGAGAGAGAGAGATGGAGAGGAGAGAGAGAAAGAGAGAGAGAGAGTCATTAGTCTTTCACAATCAAGGCCGAGGCTGAGTTTCACGGTCTGTCCTTAGCTTTAATGCATCGTTCATTCTAGAGAAGTCGGTGGAGAGAGCCATACATACACGCAAGGGAGGCAGGGGGGAGAGAATGTAATTGAAACATTCAAACAAGTAGTGGACTACTAGAGAGAGAGGGAGAGAGAGAGAGAGAGAGAGAGAGAGAGAGAGAGAGAGAGAGAGAGAGAGAGAGAGAGAAAACTGCAAAAGAAAAGAAAGAAAGAAAGAAAAATCAATACCAGAAACTTGACGTGAAACCAAACATAGAATGCAGATAGAAAGAGGGCTATCAACAAAAGTATTTCATAGAAGAAACTCGTCCAACCAGCCTGAAAAAACAAAACAAAACAAAACATAAAGTAATTGATATAAGAAACTCTGCTAGCCGATCTTACAGACAATGCAGGCATATAGATACGTAAGCAAAGCAGTTGATGCCAGAAACTGGGAGCCAGGTCATGTGTAGACGGCACATTCAGAAATAGAATGACAGTAAGGAACCAGTGCCACACACTGGAGAAACCAATCGCAGACTGCGGAAAAATAAGATATAGAGAAAGTGGTTCATTCAGTTTACGAAACTCGCCAAACCAACCATTAACCGTAGACACGGAGAGAAACTGATAAAGATTATTATAAGATTGCGGACGCAGAGAGATGCACTTACAAAGTGATTGATATTTAAAGATTCGGCAACAAAAAATGAGCACAAACTGTACACTCAGAAAGAAAAGAAAAACAGACATAAAAAATGGATACCAGCGTATCGTTATCAAATCAGTCCTCACACCACTGCAAAAACACAATCACGTGTGTCGTGAACTTTGACATCGTTTAGAATACCTCTCTCTCTCTCTCTCTCTCGCTCTCTCTCTCTCTCTCTCTCTCTCTCTCTCTCTCTCTCTCTCTCTCTCTCTCTCTCTCTCTCTCTCCCCCTCCCTCCCCCCTCTCTCTCTCTCCTTCTCTCTCCCTCCCTCTCTCCTTAGGTGCCTGATTAAGCGCATGTTTCTCATGGCATGACTTTGACCGCTTTTCTTCCGCCTTAGTTGCTCATAAAGATGGCGGAGGGACGGCACTGCTCCCTAAACGAACGGGACAGCGTTCTGCGTTTCCCTCCGCGGGTAAAACAGTGGGAATGTCTGGCACCGGAAGAGGCAAATGAAGAGGCTCTCTCCCCGGCTTGAAAATCACCTGGAGAGCTGGTGCCTCTTTCTGCCTTCCTCTTCAGCTGGCTTCCGCTGCAGAGGGCCGACAACTCTCTCTCTCTCTCTCTCTCTCTCTCTCTCTCTCTCCCCCCCTGCATTCTATTCTCCCTCTACAGAATCCACATCTGGAACAGTATAATCATGCAGTGTTTCGCAGCCTCCTGCTTTTTCCTAATGGATGCTAACAACTGAAGAAAACGTTGAAGAAATATAGAATACAGCCAAAGGAGAGAGGTGTGGCCAACAGAGACAGCTCTGATGACGAAGCTGTAGGACAGTCTGCAAGAGCTGGAGAGAAAACGGCACTATTCATCTCAAGGGCCGGACTGACCATGTAGACCAAGGCGTTCACAAAGACGAAGACAGGTGAACAGGCGGACAGACAGACAGATACAGACAGTCTGACAAGACATTCATTTAACCGTATTATTCGTTTCGAGCTATATCGATTCAGGTTAAATAATATTGCGACTAAATGCGTGTTCTTGTTGTAAGAAGGTAGACATGGGTATGTGACGTCAATTTGTACACACGAAACATGCTTTCTGTGAACCATCGATTCAACACGAGCGAAACACTTTTTAGTATTGCCTGAAGTATATTATTGTTTAATATTGTTTTGTTATGCTTCAGCAGTGTCTACTTTTTTAATAATGCCTAATGTCGTCTCCAAAGCAAAGGTTAGTTTGTTTCATGTTGGCTGGAAATAGGAGGGAGGTGGTGTGGTGATGGTGGTAATGCTGCTTATTTTACACACTTGAGTTTTTTCTTTGAAATATTGATTTCAAACTAACCCAGCCACAGCATTTGCTACATTTTTTTTCCAAATTGGTTCGTGTAATTTTTTTTTTTTTTTTTTTTTTTTTTTGGGGGGGGGGGGGGGGGGGGGGGGGGGGGTGCAGGTTTTCTGTCTGTTGAGGTCCATGATTCTAGATGAACACATTTGACCTGGGCAGGCCCTCTCCGGGGTGAGGTGACAGATTCTCCCCAGGGAAGCTCAGGTTTCTGCACGTGAACAATGGCTGGGACGAGACAGGGAGACAGACGTAGCAAATCGTGCAAACACTTCAGCACATCTATTTTGTTTTTCCGTTTTATTGACTTGTGTCCTCTCTCTCTCTCTCTCTCTCTCTCTCTCTCTCTCTCTCTCTCTCTCTCTCTCTCTCTCTCTCTCGCCGTGAGTGTGTGTGTGTGTGTGTGTGTGTGTGTGTGTGTGTGTGTGGTGTGTGTCGGGGAGTAAAGGTGGGTGGAGAGGGGACTTGTAAATATTAGTTGCATACAGTCCTTGAACCGGTGTTACGTGTTATGCTTCAACAGTGCCTTACAAATGGAAAAAATAATTATTCCTCTTCTGTTTTTTTTTCTTGTTTTTCTTTTATTATATGTTTTTTTTTATTTGTTTTTTTTTTTTTTTTTTTTTTTTTCTTCTTCCGTAATTCACTTCACTACAGCTTTTTTTCTGTTCAGTCTGTTCTGACTGGGCGAGTTAAGACAAGTGCTGACTTTCGCATGGTTTTCCTTGTGGCGCATACATCAGAATTTCTTATCAGTTATTGTGAGAAGGCCTTCTTACAGGTATCTATTGCCGGGTTTTGTTGTCGTTGTTGTTGCCATTCTTTTCCATTCGTGTTTATGTTCGTCTGTTTTGTTGTCGTTGCTTGTTTGCTTGTTGTTTGTTTTGTCTCCTTGTATTTAGCTGCTGTAATCTCCATGATGTTTTTTTTTTTTTGAACGTTTACAGACGTCTGGCTTTTCATTCTTCTTATAGATGCAATTCACCACACTTACTTACAGTGGTTTTGAGGCTTTAAGCTGCTTGACGCGTGTGTTAAGTCTTAGAACCATTGTTGACAACGATCGAGGTGTTGTTTGATACCTGCTCGTGTGCTTACCCCCCCCCCCCTCCCCCCTCCCCCATCTCCGACTCTCCCAGAGGCAGAAAGAGAAGACCCTGACTGTTCACGCCTTCCTGGTTTCTTCTGTTGCTATAGCAAAAAAAAAAAACAAACAAAAAAAAAGACATGGTGCTGGTTTTTGACTCGTGCAAAGGACTATGACCCCAGACTGAAGGCATTCGTTTGACCTCAGTGCTATGCTGGACTGAAGGCATTGGTTTGACCTCAGCGGCTGTGCTGGAGACCCACAGCGTTTGTCAACCTCTGTTGTTATTGTGTGCAAAACTGGCAGGTAGCCATTTGTTTAAGCGAAAAGATTTTACACACACACACACACACACACACACACACACACACACACAGAGTCACACACACATACATACATACATACACACACACACACACACACACACACACACACACACACACACACACACACACGCATGTGCACAGCGCATGAAGAAACTTTATCCAAACAGTCATTGTACGACCAGCATTGTCAAGATTCAGCAGGCAAAAGCGTGGGATCTATTGTGAGAGAGAGAGAGAGAGAGAGAGAGAGAGAGAGAGATTAAATGCCTGCGTGAATAGGGGACAATTGTGTGTAAAAATCAATAGAGAGTGAGGGGGGGGGGGGGGGGTGGAGGTAGGAGAAGGGAGAGGAATCTCCCGTTCCCGTTCCGGTGTGACCAGGGATTATGATGACGTCAATCAATAGCTGTTGAAATCTGCACGGCCTGTTAACACGGCCCGATGTTAGCGGAGGATCGATCCGTCAGCCCGGGGGGTTTGTTGTGCTGGACCGCTCCATCACCAAAACGGGGGAGGAGGGGGTGGAGAGGGAGGGGGGGGGTTGGGGGGGGGGGCTAGGGGTCTGTACGGATCGTGTGTCAAGGATGTGGAGCGCTGTCAATAAGTTTGGTATTAAACTGAAAGTCTGCCACGTAGTAAAAGATTATTTAATATTTAGAGCAACGAAGGTATTGAGGACATGACACCTGTTTTGTTCCACGATTTCGCTGGCTGTGTGATGGATCCCAACAAGGTGGGAATAGTGTGAGAGGGCGGGCAGGTGTGCACGACTATACACACACACACACACACGCGCGCGCGCGCGCGCGCGCGCACACACGCAACCACCACTCACGCACACACGCACACACGCACGCACACACGCACGCACACAAGTACACACATACACATAATGAAGATAATTTGGACTTAACTTGACATACAGACACACTCACGCATACACACACGCGCGCGCACGCAAGCAAGCAAGCACGCACGCGCGCGCGCGCGCGCCACACACGCGCGCGCGCACACACACACACACACACACACTCTCTCTCTCTCTCTCTCTCTCTCTCTCTCTCTCTCTCTCTCTTTCTCTTTCTTTCTCTCTCTCTCTCTCTCTCTCTCTCTCTCTCTCTCTCTCACACACATACACACACACACACACAAACGCACGCACTCACGCACGCACGCACGCACGCACGCGCACGCACACACACACACACACACACACACACACACACACACACACACACACACACACACACACACACACGTACACACATACACACATACGGGTGGAGAGGCAGAGAGACAGACACAAACACAGACAGACAGACATAGAGAGAGAGAGGCACATGCTGAAACTATTCGATACCGAAAAGATAGACCATCGCTTGTTAGAAACACCGAGGTACACAATAAAAGCACACTTCAGACTCGCGAAACAAATAATGGAATGACAAAGGAAAAGGAAAACAATTTGAAGAGACAGTCAGCGAACTGACGATGCGTTGTTGGTGTCCACACTGACATTGACTCAGTGGTGAGGCACCGACCTTGAAGTCTGATGATGCGAGGTCGACTCCCGTTGTCGCTCAGTAAACATCAATAACGAACACCACTGCCCATGCGAACGTTAAGTTGTTCCGGTGGCGTCAGTGCGATGTGAGGTAGAGCCGTCCCCCAACTCAGCTGGGAGAGTCGACCCCTGTCTTCAATGTAACCTGGGGGTTGGGGGAGGGGGGGGAGGGAAGGGTTGTGCACGTTAAAAGCGAATAGACTGAAAACAAGAAGTGGGTTTCAGTTATTGTAAGTAATAGAAGTAGCAGCAGCAGCAGCAGCAGACGCAGCAGCAGTAGTGGTAATAGTAGTAGTAGTAGCAGCAGCAGCAGCAGTAGTAGTAGCAGTAGTGGTAGTTGTTGTTGTTGTTGTAAAAAACCTGAATGGAGCTATCTAGACTGAAGAATAATTGTTTTTCGTAGTAGTAGTAGTCGTAGTCTGACTGACTGACTGAAACCATTTACTGTCAGATTAACATAGTGTTGTACTGACATAGTCGTAGTCATCATAGTAATCGTCGTCATAGTAGTAGTAGTAATCGTATTAGCAGTCGTAGTTTATAGAAGCAGATGTAGTTGTAGTTGTAGTAGTAGTGTTGCCGTAGTGATGCAAGTTCTGTTACAACCACTACTAGATGGTTTTTCGAAGCGTTGTTTACTGTATTTCGTCTGTATTAACAGTGCTGCTTTCCGCCATGTATTCCATGCTGCAATGGCATGGCACTGGTGGTAGCGTTCTGTAGGAGAGAATCCGGCGCGGGCTTCCAGGAGAGATGCAGGATTGCTGCAGGCTGCTTGGCGTGGCTGCCGAGGACAGTGTTTCCCTGGGTCCCCACTGGCACCTTTGGGTGCATCTCGCCCTGTCTCGATGGTAGATTATGTTCCCCTCCCGCCATGCCGCAGACGAACGTGCGATCAGAGTCGAACATAGCTTGTTGCGCGGGAGAGGGAGGGAGGGGAGGGAGGGAGGAGAGAGGAGAGAGAGAGAGAGAGAGAGAGAGAGAGAGAGAGAGAATTTTATTTTCAGAGGGTAGTGGAGTAAGCATTACTGCTTTTTTTACATCCAGCCCTCCGGGGCCAAAAGAAAAGAGAAAGAAAAAAAAAAAAAAAAACAAGAAGAGAGAGAGAGAGAGAGAGAGAGAGAGAGAGAGAGAGAGAGAGAGAGAGAGAGAGAGAGAGAGTAAAAATACTTTTTCATTATTTAAAATGAAAAGCGACTATGTTCTTTCAGCTGAACTATTTCATCAGGCCTGTCTGTTGGAACCAAGACGTAACTCCG
>JADBJO010001677.1:230000-242500 GCA_016801955.1 Conus betulinus
AGGCAGGCAGGCCGACAGCCTCGGGACGCGGCAGGAAGGCTGCGTGGTGGTGCAGGGAAGCGGGGCAGCGCGGCGGGCTGGCGGCGAGCGGCGCGGAGGCGCGGCAGGGGCCGAGGCGGCAGTATAAAGCGGGCGGGATGAACCTGGAGATCCCGGAAAGGGCTGGGGGACCTGCTGCGGGACTTCACCGTGGCCGTGCTGAAGGAGCGGCCCCCGGACCTCTATGACTTCGCCGTGGACTACTTCACCACGGCCCGCGACAACCGCCGCCCCAAGGAGGTCCCCATGTACATCATCGTGGAGGACGACGACGAGGCCGGGGAGCCGGACCCCATCATGTTCAAGTCCAGGTCAGTGTCCCCCCTGCCCCCCTACCTCTCTCCCCTCTCTCTCTCTCTCTCTCTCTCTCTCTCTCTCTCTCTCTCTCTCTCCTGTTCTGTCGCCTGTGTTGATTCAGTGTATCTTTGTGCTGCAGCAGCTGATCGATCACACAGGGTGTTTCTCCATGGCTGGTGGTGGTTTGTTGTTGCTTTGTTGTGTGTATGTGCTGACGCCTTCGTCGACCACGACGGACATCCACGAGAGCAGATGAGATGAGATTTTGTTGTTGTAGTCGGCAGCAGTAGTGGTAGTAGTGCGTAGTCGTAGTAGCAGAAACAGCAGTAGTAGAGGAAGAAGTAGATGCGTTCTCGTTGTTGTCTTTGCTTATCTTCTCATTGTTGGAGTACATTTATTGATAGATTATTTTCATTGTATTACAGATATCGCGGTAGTAGTTGTTATTGTAGTACAGGTATTGCTCTGGTTGCAATACAAGTAGTGCTTTAATTGTTGTTATTGTAACATGTATTGCTATAGTTGTTGTTATTGTAATAAGTATCGCTATAGTTGTTATTACTGTTGTTACTGTAGTTATTGTCATAGGCACTATTGTCGTTGTTGTTGTTGTCGTTGTTGCATTCACGTTTGACATGTAGATCATCTACATTTTGCTGTGACTGGGGCGTGGGGGGGGGGGGGGACACTCGTCTCAGAGAGGGTGGTAGGGCAGGGAGGGTGGGCGCCTGTTCAACGCTACATTCCACACCCCCAGAACGACAACACGTTGAAATGGGCAGCGCTCGGTACATGGAGTGATAACGTCCGCCCACCGAAGGGGGTATGGCAGTTGGGGAATGATAATTAGTCAAGGAGGCTGGGGGGGGGGGGGGGGGGGGAGGGGACGAGAGAAGAGAAGGGGGTGGGTTCAACGCCATTCTGACCCGACCAGATGGTCAGCCAGTTAAGATGGGCAACGAAAAGAGACCCGTTTCCATGATAGACGCCACCAGGATTCGAACCAGCGGACTGTGAACTCGGTGCTCCATGACAAGCGCACCAGGCTTCGTGTCATGACGACGGGTAGCCAACATGCCGATTTGTTTCGGGTGCACAAGGACCTGAACTCGTTGGACTTCATGTTCCAGAGCCATTTCTTTTGCCAAACTTGACTACAGCATTTAGTGTTATGGAAGCACGCTGGCGTCATAAGCCCATGATTACTGCTGTCCATGTTATGCCCTGGTAAACAGTTATTATCCTTAAAAAAAAAAAAAACGGTGACGAGCAAGCACATTCCGTGAAAACGGCTATTATCACTGTTTTGTGGAAGACAGTGATGCAGTTATTGCCCTTCATGTCTCTTTTCCTTGTGCTATCCTAAAAAAAAAAGTGATAAATAAATCATTCCCCCAAAAAAAAGGTAAGATTACCGTTTTCTTGACGATAAGTGACGATTATGCCCATGATAACTTTTTTTTTAAGGAAATCAAATTGCCCATGAAAACAAAATAGAGTAATCATTTATTATCGCTTTTTTTTTTTTCTTTTTCGAGGAGACCGTTAGTAGCGTTCAATAAGATGGTGGGGGGAAAATATTCCGTGAGAAAAGAAATATCACCACCGTTTCCTAGCAGATAATCACTGTTTACCTTAGGTAAACAGGGAAACATTTGTCGTGGGCTTATGAAGACAGTACGTTTCCATACACCGTGGAAGATGAAGGTGTAGATAAGCTTATGTTTCGTCGCACGGCGTCGCTAGCCTACCATTTGTGGCAGAGCGTTAATACGTCGTCTTTCATTGCGCGGGCCAAGTTTGATCGTGACGGTGATTAATTGTGCCCCTACTGTTTCGTAGCAAGAGCATGCAACAAAACGTTGGGAGAGCGGAGTTGAGGGTGGGGGGAGGGCTGTGTTAGTCTGTTTCGTCGTTGATCTGTCTGCATGTCAGTCTGTCGGCCTGCTTGTCTGCTTACCTGTAGGTCTCCTGGTTGCGTCTCTACGCAACAGTGTGTTTGCATGTGCTAGTGACAGCTCACAAAACCTGTCCATGTGCACTGATCAACTACAGCACGACGAATGCCAATGTTTGCAGTGGAAAACAAACGAGCAAAAACGTAGACGATAGTGTAACCCCTCCCACCTCCATCCCCCCCCCCCCCCTAACCCCTCCCACCTCCATCCCCCCCCCCCCCCCCCCCCCCCGAAAAAAGGGAGAAAAAATACTTACAAGCATAACCCAGACACTAGAACTCAAAAAGATAAAGAACTGCTTTTCGTTTTCAGTATCTAAATCTTTAGATAAAGGGTTATGCATGGAGCGAGTAAATAGTCCGGGGGGAAGGGGGGGGGGATGCAAAGTGAAGAAAATAAGGAAAAAAAAAAGAGGAGGAAAGAAGATAGAGTGAAGGGGAGGGGGCTAATGGGTACTAATGCCAGTACGTATAGCCCCCCCCCCCCCCCCCCACACACACACACTTCCCCCTGACCTGAAGAACACACACACACACACACACACACACACACACACACACACACACACACACACACACACTTCCCCTGTCCTAAAGAACACACACACACACACACACACACACACAACACACACACACACACACGATAAACGCTGTTGATGATTTACAGCCGCCGAGACGCAAGTCGTTCTTTAACCGCTTCAAACTCAGCACGCCAATTATCAGTTGAGCTTTGTTCCCCCCCCCCCCCCCCCCCCCACCCCCACCCCCTTGGTTAAACCGTTCAGCGCCGCCTCCGCGCCAAACCTGCTGTTGCTCAACACTTTGTATTTGCAGGCAAATGCTGCTCCATCATGTGGGGAGGACGAGGTTTCTACCCCCGCCCCCCCCCCCCCCCCCACACACACACACACACACACACACACACACACACACACACACACACACACACAATCTCATTCATGCCCACTGAAGATTCTTGTCGATCCAAACCCACAGCCGTTTTACCAAAGACGCTTCCATCCGTTCTCTGTGTGTGTGTGTGTGTGTGTGTGTGTGTGCGTGCGTGTGTGCATCCAAACCAGTGCAGAGCCGTGCCCTCCAACCCCGGGGGCGCGCGATAACGTCACAATGTTACGTCAGAGCGCCACGCCGCTATGCGGATATGATAACCGGTTGTGTGTGTATGTGTGTGTGTGAGGTTCGTGACTCCGGTTCCAAGGCCGGTGACGTGACGAGGTCCGGGCTGTGTGTTTGGTCAGTGATCTGTGGGGCGGATTGATGATGCCCGGAAGCCACGCAGTTCCGGCCTCCGCTGGGGCTCGCTTCAAAGATGGGGGGAGGCCGCGCGGACCGTGTTTGTCCGTTGTTGGAAGGATGGTGGACGGATTATGCTTCTTCTTCTTCTTCTGCCACATGTGATGTGTTTGTCGCTTGGCGTAGGGCTCGTGTGTGTGTGTGTGTGTGTGTGTGTGTGTGTGTGTGTGTGTGTGTGTGTGTTTGAGAGAGAGAGAGAGAGAGAGAGAGTGTGTGTGTGTGTGTGTGTGTGTGTGTGTGTTTGAGAGAGAGAGAGAGAGAGAGAGTGAGTGAGAGAGAGAGAGAGAGAATGTTTGTGTGTGCGCGCAAGCGTGCGTGCGTGCGCACGCGCGCGCGTTTGTGTGTGTGTGGCGTTTGTTTTGTTTTGCTTTTGTCCTTGACGGCATGGAATCGAACATTCAAACGCACTGCTCACAAGTGAAGGTCCGGACCACAAAAAGCTTTCAAAAAGCAACTACATCAAAATGCACAAGTGTTAAGTTGTAGCATAGTGTAATTTCATCCTTTGACGGAGGTACCATTGAACAAAATTGTATTGAACACGCGCCACGGATCAGTATGACCCAGACTTCCACCCGTATGGACATGTCGTGCAACAGTCACAGCGTTTAGCTCGCAGCTGTCGGAAACGTGGACGTGGTCGCTGTTGGCCATCGAGCAGCTGGTTCATCTCTGCCTCATGGACTGTGCGCGAGGCCAGATCATCGCCCTGGGGAGGACGTGCCGCTCTAGCTGGACCAGCAGGAACAGCTGGGCGAGGTTCTGTGGAGGAGGGTGATCAGTCTGAACGCGCCGTCCCAGGATGTCCGCCAGGTGCCCGATTCACGCCAGGTGCTCGATTCATGGTCCTGTTGAATTAGCCCCTGCTGCAAGACGTCTTAAACCTCCGAGCTCGTTGAGGAGGGACGTTGTTCTCCAGAAGCAAGGAGCCAGAGCCCCCCCCCCCCCCCCCCCCCCCCCCTCCTCCCCCCTCGCCACCAGCCGTCGTGGCGAAGTGATTGGCGTCGCGTTGTTGGAAGGATGGTGGACGGATTATGCGCTTCTTCATGCCGGCTGGGAGGTCGTGGGTTCGATTCCCATCAGAGCCGTGTGGGATTTTTCTGCCCTGACCGGCTCCTACCCAGAGTTGAGTTTGCAACGGGCTCAGATGGGAAGACTGGAATCACACAGTCTAGTTTTATCCACATAATGGATGCGTCTCTGAGAGGGTCGCTCATTTTCCGACCAACACTGCAGGTATCTGTATATCTCAGGCCTTGTTGACGCGGGGATATATCATGAAAATAAGCGTGGAGTACAGCCCTATCATGCAGTCTCAGACCCTAATGGAAATCCGCAGCATCACCTTCATCGTCATCATTCTCATTGATCATTTTTAAAAAAGTCTCAAATTCTGTGGCCTTTCATGCCCTGCTCTCATGGTGACCTCAGTTTCGATATCCTCTCCATGTCTGTGGCCTTGGTTTGATTCGGTCGGAATCACAGGTATCAGCGACCCCATGGGGGTCTGTCGTTGGACGGACGTGGTAGCGCCCTCCGGAGGGAGAGCTCGCTCTCCCCGGCTCTGCGACTACGCAGTTATTGTCGTCAGTAGGGGGCTTAGTAGGTGGTGTCTTGAGTATGTCAGATCAGAACAGGCGTCACTGAACACCACCGAAGTGACTGGTAGCAGTACAGTGTCTCCGCCGGTGGGTTGCCTCCTGACGACTTGACACTGACTGTTCCCTGTGGATTGCCGGGGCTGCGGCGGGCCGGGCCGGGTCGTGGCTGTGGACGGAATGTCGCAATGAGCGGCGTGGGTTTACTGCCACTGGGGTGGCACAGAAGATGGGACAGCTAAAAAAAAAAAAAGAGCCATGACCCGTGGCCTGAAGGGCAGGCACAATCAGAGCGTGCCATGTTTTTTCTTTATTCTACCCCTTACACCAGTGAGATTGCCCAAAATATTATAAAGAGGGGCTTTCCCTTGAAGACAACTCCTTCCTCAGACCCCCAGAGATCCGCCTTCATACTGGTCGTACTGATGACTGCAGCTGTCCTCCAGTCGGTCTTCAAGGCCACAAACACACGCGCTTTCCTGTGTAGTCGTTGCGCATAGTAAGCCAGGATTTGTTTGAAGCGAGCATTTTATCCCATGGCTGCGTTTTTTCCACCGCTGCTGGCATTGGCACCACTGTGGTGGAACCTGGCGGGGCGCCTGTGTGAGTGGACTATGGACAGCAGCACGTCTGGCGCGAAGTTGGGAAGCGTTGAGTTGGCTGGAGGTGGCCTGCTGGTCTGCTGCTCTCCGTTCATTTCTCAAACTTGGCAGTGCCGCCAGTTCTGTTTGCAGAGAGCTGTTGAAAGAAAAAGTCAGGGTATGGCGAATACCTGTGTGTTGGCGTCCTTGTCCAGCTGTTTAAAGAAAAAGTCAGGGTCATGGCGAGTACCTGTGTTTTGGCCGTCCTAGTCCAGCTGTTTAAAGAAAAAGTCAGGGTCATGGCGAATACCTGTGTTTTGGTCGTCCTTGTCCAGCTGTTTAAAGAAAAAGTCAGGGTCATGGCGAATACCTGTTTTGGTCGTCCTTGTCCAGCTGTTTAAAGAAAAAGTCAGGGTCATGGCGAATACCTGTGTTTTTGGTCATCCTTGTCCGGTGCTGCCTGTTGGCTGGAGCCCTTCCAGTCCCAGCTGAAGGACAGAATGGCGCACCTCTAGCACCCTGGCCGTTTATCTCACCTGGACGAGTACCACGGCCTGACTAGGGGTCCACTGGTGCCAGTGGACTGGGCGACATGGCTGGGAAGCGCAGCGTCCTTGTTGAGTCACTGGCTTCAACAGGTTGCATTTGCAGGACTGCACGGCCCCCAGTCCCCTCCCTCCCTCTCCCACAGTTCGTCTCCCCCGTCCCCTCTTCCCGATTCCCCCACCCCCTTCTCCCACCCCTTTTTTTTCACCACCCCCTTTTCACCTTTAAAACCCCTTGACGCTGCATTCGAAAATTACGCTTGCCACCAGTCCCCAGTTAAAAAGAAATGTCTGTGTGGTATCATCTCGCGTTTAAATGCGCACATCTCAGAGATTGATGCGGATGAGTTAAGTCTTTTTTTTTCCAGACCGATGGCTTTATTAATGAACTCTCTCTCTCTCTCTCTCTCTCTCTCTCTCTCTCTCTCTCTCACACACACACACACACACACACACACACACACACACACACACTCTCTCTCTCTCTCTCTCTCTCTCTCTCTCTCCTGTCCATGAATTTCGCACACGGCATCCTTGTAACGTGAGAGGTCAGTCGTGTTCGCCCTTGCCATGTTTTGCACGTGTGCAACGCAAACTTCCTGCCGGGCAGGTTAGCGTCAGTCGTGAGCAAGTGTTCAGAATGTCGGCATTCTCGGCAGCTATACAGAGTCGTTGCATTTTGTAGTCTTATTCGCGCAAGCCTACGTCTTCAAGCAACATCCTTTTTAGCCTGTGACTGCCGTTTGTTGGTGTGTACTCCCAGTTCGTTTCTCACTGGCGTGTGACCTTTTGAATGACGGAAGTTGATCTGGGTTGATGTGTTGACTGCGAAGCTGTGTGAATAGAATGTTTAGACGCCCCGTGTCTTTGGGTGTCTGGGCTTGAATCATCAGGAACTTGAAAACGGGTGTTGCTAAGGTAGGCGAGATAGTTGTACCCCTCCCCCTTCTCTCTCTCTCTCTCTCTCTCTCTCTCTCTCTCTCTCTCTCTCTCTCTCAACAATCAAAATCTTCAAATTGAAACTATACAGTTTTTTTTTGGTTTGTTTTTTTTTGGGGGGGGGGGGGGGGGGGGGGGGGGGGGGGGGGGAGAATACAAAAACACAGAAGCTACTGTGTTCATGAACAACAACAACAACAACAACAACAAATCTTTGGATTTTGATTGCTTCCGTTTTGCCAGATGGTATAAGATTGGTCGCAATGATTTTTTTTTTTTGGACTACATTGACTTGTATTGTTTCCAAGTTTATAATAATACCAAATGCGTTCATGCTGTAATGTCCAGATGATGTTCAGACTGTTAGTACGATTTCCTGCAGTCATGTAGCTCACTAGTAACTCCACGCGCACCAAAGATAAGGCAGACGGGTTAATGTACGTACCCGCCTAAGCGCGCGCGTGCGCGTGTATGTATGGAGGGGGGAAGGGGCGGGAAGGACCTATCAAACGCCACAGCGATATCTTTCAAGAGACGACGTGTTTTGGTGAGCAGTCCGTTGCAAGTTCGTGCCGAGGTTGCTGGTATTATCGGCAAGGTCAGGGGGGCTGCCTGGATAGACGTGGGGGCGACTTGTAGAGAGGAGGGGGCTTAGTGGGTAGCGTCCAGCGTGTGTTGGATCAAAGGAGGAGCCGCCCGACACCCCGTCCAAGTGATTCGGCTGCTGGGAGGCGGTTTCTCCTCTGATGACTGCGGCGATGGAGCTGCGACAGGTGTCTGTCTGAACGTGTCTGTCTGTCGGGACGTTGGGAGGGAGTGGTGGGGAAAGGGAGTGTAATGCACAGCGGAGAGTTATGTGGCTCGGGGAGAGGAGGGGAGGAAGAAGGAGGAAGGCACTAGGGTAGCTCAGAAGTTTGTCACCCCCTCCCTCAGCAAAAAAAATGAAGGGGGAGGGGGGGCTGATAAAAAAAAAATGGTCATTTTTCATGTTGAGAATACCGCAGGGGATTCCAATTGGCAACGTCTGACTGCGAATTTAGTTCGGTAGAGCAGAGGTCAGGGTCGTATTACTTGCCACCCCACACCCCACCCCAACCCCCCTCTTCCCCTGCTCCCTCCCCTTCCCACCGCCTCCCGTCTCTACCCCTTCCTTACCCTCGTTCCCCTCCGCCCTCGTTCCCCCCCCTAAACCCCTACCTCCCCGCCCCCTAAATTATGCCAATGTCGGCTTTGAGCGCAGTCCCCCCCCCCCCCCCCCCCCCACCCGAGGGTCTCCAGTGTTTCTTCTTCTGCCCTGCTCCTCCTCCTCAGCGCCTTGCTGGTCGTTGCAGCAAGGAGAGGAATGCTGTCAGTGCCCTTTGGAATTGGCTCTGGCACTCGGGCGTTCAGTAGAGAACATGCAGTGTCCAGGAAGTGAGACTCGGTGCCGTGTTTCATAAGACACTAACTGTGTATGTGTGTGTGTAAGAGTGTGTGTGGGTGGGTGCGTGTGTGTGTGTGTTCTGAACTCGTACTTGTAAGGTTCACTTGATAACTTTCCCCCCAGAGCACGAGCACTAGCAAAGGACCACCCCACTAATGAAAACGATGAAGAGTAAAGTTGGTTTGCTTGCTGTTGTTTGTTTGTTTGTTTGCTTTCCTGTTTGTACATCGGCACTCTGTTTTCCATGCTTCTGGCTTCTTTTGTTTTAACAGAATTGTTTACGGGCGCGTGTTGCAAGTTATGTTCACCCTGTGATTTGCTGCTCTCTCTCTCTCTCTCTCTCTCTCTCTCTCTCTCTCTCTCTCTCTCTCTCTCTCTCACGCACACACACACACACACACACACACACACACACACACACACACACACACACAATCCCATTCATTCCAGACTCGCGTCACGGCGACACAGACTGACCCCACCCCCTACCCCACCCCCCACGTAACAGCCAAGAGCGGTTCTGTCCTCGCCCTGCGCGCACCTCTCCCTACGTCAGTGCTGCTCCGTCATTCCAGACACGTGTTCTCCGCGCCCGCTTCTCTTGATCCCCCTCCACTTCATGCCCCCGGACTGTCTGGACCAGGCCGGCTCCCGTCATACCTGCACCGTCCTTCATCGTCGGTCCCCCCTACCCCCCCCCCCCTTCCTCCACCACCACTCCCCACCTCAATCTGGATTACTGTCGTGAAGTCGTGTTTTGTTTTATAGCCCGCCCCTCCGATGGCTGGGGTTACATACATCAATGCTGCTGGTAAAGTTTGATAGGGAAACTTGTGTGGAAGCTTGAAAACGCCGGCATCAGTGATCCAAAGCGCGTCATCGTATGAAAGAGCGATCTGAAGTGAAAGTTTTCCACCGAGCAAAAACTTCGTTCAGGGTCCAATAAAGAAATACTGATTTCTTTTGGAGACAGACAGACATTCATACATCATACATACATATTTCATCGGTAGATAGACAGAGAGATGGATGGGTAGATGCATTGGTAAGTAGACAGACAGACAGCCTCGATTTGGCTCATGTAATCCTGCTTACCGATAATTAAGAGGCAGACCTGTTTGGCCAATAATTGATTGTATTTGAGGGTTCAGAGTCACTGTACGTGGCGCTGCCTGAATAATTATATTACATGCACGCTGTCTTCTACCTTCCACTATTGCCTTTTCTTTTTTGTCCTTGTTGGTGTTGGTCAGGATTTGGTTGTACACAATTGTTATAATATGGACTATCTGTGTCTTTCAGTAACCTCTTGTAACTGTTAAAGGATGCTTTGTTAATCACAGTATAACATTCTGATAGGTCTAACGGCATGTTCAACGCAGTCGTGCCTTCAGTATTTCGAGCTCCTCTCCGAGCAGCATGGTCAATTTTCTCATTAGTTGACATTCCACAATGTGAGGGCACCCAACAGAAAGTCACAGGAGAGAGAGAGAGAGAGAGAGAGAGAGAGAGAGAGAGAGAGAGAGAGAGAGAGTGCGCGCGTGTGCGTGCGTGCGTGCGCGCGCGGGCGCGCTCTCTGAATCGAAATTATCACCTGGTGTTGCTGCCGGTGGTATTGCTGTTGACGATTGATGTATTGTTAATTATCGCTGTCCATATTATGCATTGGGCTGGTTGGTGCCACCTAGCTGCATGATGATGCTGGCTGCTTCCAGCGAATGGAAATCCATGTAGGCTGCCGTGGCGAAAGTGCTGATGCTAACTGACCGACTGACCGTACACTGCGTCCACCAGTCTGCGTACAGCTTTGTGCTAGTTTATGAACGGCGTGTTTGAGTCATTTCTCCACTGTACTCGGTGAAGCAGTTTTTTTCCAAAACAAAACGCACGCACACACACACCAGTAGCACACACACCAGTTGCGCGCACACACACACACACGCACACGCACACGACATTCGTTCGGGTCTGGGTGGGACCGTTTGTTTGCATGCTTTTGGGAAAAAAAAGTTTTTGTTTTTTTATTTGTGCGTGTTTTTTTTTTTTTTTTTAGTGGATGTTTGTTTACTCGGCTTCACAAACAAAATACATTAATAGATAAATTAAATCTGTTAAACCAGATGGCGAAAGGGTCTTTGTCCACATTTCTGTCACAATAGTATTCGTTATGTACAGACACATAGTGGTCAGTGTGCACTGGCCTGTAACCCCCCCCCCCTCCCCCCACCCTTCCTATGACTTTATTCTGGGCTGCTATGGAGTATAGCATAGAAAAGTGTTGCTGTTGTGGTACCGTCTTAACCATCCTTCTATTTAATTGTATTTCACCATTCAGTGTGTATGTGTGTGAGGGGAAGTATGTGTGTTGTGTGTGTCTGTGTGTATGAGAGTGTGTGTGTAGGTGTGTTGGGAGAGAGAGAGAGAGAGAGAGAGAGAGAGAGAGAGAGAGAGAGAGAATGAATGTATTGGGGGATGAGAGAGTGGTGGGCTTGAAGGGTTACGGGCAGGTGATTCTATCTCTCTCTCTCTCTCTCTCTCTCTCTCTCTCTCTCTCTCGCGTTCCGTCTCTCTCTCTCTCTTCCTCTCTTCCTCCTCCTCACCCCGTCCTCCTCCTCACCCCATCCTCTTTGTCCTCTTTTTTGACCTCTCTTCGTTTTCACCACTCTGTCACTCTCTCTTGTCTGTCTGTGTCTCTCTCTCTCTCTCTCTCTCTCTCTCTCTCTCTCTCTCTCTCTCTCTCTCTCTCTGCTGACACTGACCTCTGTGTCCTGTGACCTTCCAGGTCATCGTCCTCGCGCTACGCCCGTCGTCAGTCGGTGTCGGCTGAGCGCTACAACCCTGAGGAGGACGACGACGACGACGAGCGGGTGGTGTACCCCAAGACCGACTCCCAGAGAGAGCGGCTGACGGAGGCCGTCAGCGGCATCCTGCTCTTCAGGTCAGTGATGGCATGGAGGAGGGGGAGGAGGAGGAAGGGGTGGGGGGAGTCTTTGTGTGGGTGTGGAGGAAGTGGGGTGGGTGGGAGAAGGGGGGGGGGGGGGGGGTAGAGGTTGGTCGAGATGGAAGGGGAGGGAAGAAAGGTTGACGGTAACGGTAGTAGTGATGATAATGTTTATATTCCAGTAGGTAAAACGCTTGGTGTGAGTCGGCCAGTCAGTCTCTCTCTCTCTCTCTCTCTCTCTCTCTCTCTCTCTCTCTCTCTCTCTCTCTCTCTCTCTCACACACACACACACACACACACACACACACACACACACACACACACACACACACACACAGCATTAATTTTGTTTCTAAATACAGCATAGCATGCGGTGCGCATTCCTTATGACGTGCACACGTATGATACGGGGTTGGGTTTGTTGCATTCACCTTTCATGCCCCCAGTCCTCAAAAGTTGAGCAGGCAGACTGGAATGAACAGTTCCGGGACAAGTTGCGGTTTGGGAGCCGTCTGAGTAGGAAGAAGCTCCAGTGAGAGTTGGGCAGGAGGAGGAGGGAGAAGTCCTTCCTCATGAAAGTGTTCTCGGCTCACAAGGTCTGACGCTTCACGTGTGACCCGTTGTCACGTCGTCACCCGTTCTTTGCCGCTGCCCTCACCTCGAGGTGACCGGGTGTTTGTGACGGGTGTTGGAACTCCGTAGTGGGTGTTTTGTGACGGGTGTTGGAATTCCGTAGTGGGTGTGTGTGACGGGTGTTGGAACTCCGTAGTGGGTGTTTGTGACGGGTGTTGGAACTCCGTAGTGGGTGTTTGTGACGGGTGCTGGAACTCCGTAGTGGGTGTTTGTGACGGGTGCTGGAACTC
>JADBJO010001677.1:247500-277500 GCA_016801955.1 Conus betulinus
CACACACACACACACACAATGTACACACAGGGCGACTAAGCAGCAGCCCCTGTAAATACGTCTTGGGGAAAAAGTGACGGACCACACACGAGAGCCGATACATTTGACGTGTCTTGCATCCAGTGAATATGACAGGTAGTCGTGGTGCAAAAAAAAAAAAAAAAGCAAAAGTTTTATGCAGTCAGTGTGGGACGACAAACTGGAATTTTCACCTCGTACGTGGAACCTCGCATCGAAGTCAGTGACTGGTTTCCCCAAAGCGGTGCACAAGGCGTACGACACGCTAAATCAAGCCAGAGAAGCCATGAGGTCGGCCGGACACCACGACCCTACAGTGTTCAGTGGTGAGCACATGGTGACTGATCAAGAACAAACAGTGCCTAAAACAGCACCAAACAACGAGGGGCAGGGTGAGTACACCATGACAATGCCTTGTGTTTGTGACAGTGTACATGATACAGGCCGTTCTCTAAAATGTTCGGAGTGTGGCCGTAAAATTAGCTGGGAGTGTACAGAATTACCTGTATATCAAATTCTTATTTTCACTCGAAGTTCGAGAAGATATACATGCAAACTGTCCGCCCAAATTGTGTACGGGACAGAAAGTTCAGAAGAAGAGATCGTTTCGCAATTAGCCGATGCCGCTGACAACGCTGTGCCAGGCAACGCACCACCACTCATGTCGGGCCTGGTTACACAAGAGAGTTTCGAAGCCTTCACACAACGGGCAAACAGCACACTTCGAAACCTGGAGGGTGCTGTGAACACACTGGCCGAAAATGTTTCAGTGTGAGAGGACCAGGCGTGAGGAAATTGGCCAGCTTACGGCGGCCTGGCGACAGCAGGGAAGGAAACATCAGCGAGACCGTTCCTTCCCCACATCTGGCAAAGATGACCAGCGCCCACCTCATCCCGTCAATACCATCCCCTCCCCTGCCCCTACAACCCCTCCCGCCCCCCCACACACCGCCACTACATGAGAACCATCCATCACCTCTAATCCCCCACTTCCGGAGGAGGAGACCCAGAGCGTCGGGGCGACCACAAAAACCGGAAATGACCCCGCTGGCAACGCTACGATAGAGGCGGTGTGGAAAGAAAATGACCTGCCTCTACAAGAGGAACGCGTCTCACTTTCAGCAGTATCACCACCATCCTCATCGTCTTCATCTTCCTCATCATCCACAGACAGTGGTAGCGATGGCGACACAGAAGACAGCGACCGTGAGGAGGGCGCTCTTCCCAAAGTGCTACTACTGCATGATTCTGTGTTGCACAGAATTGACGGGAAACGCCTGGGCCAGTCCCATGGCCTCACAGTGACCACTGGGAAGACGCCCTACCATTGGTGACTGTCACAAACACAGCCTGCACAACATGACAGCGGTGGCCATACATACAGGTGTCAACGACCTTAAGAGTGCCACTCCTCAGACTGCCAGTGGAAATTTGGAGTCCCTGGTGAGAAGCATTCTCCGGAACAATGATCAGATCAGAGTGGTCATCAGCAAAGTAGCTCCACTGAACGACGAAGAGCTGCAGACAAAAGCTGACCTTTTCAAACGCCTGAACTCATCTGCATTCACTGGTGAGAAGCGAGTCAGCTTCGGTTTCCCACACCAATCTGAAGGTATGGGACAAGCGGCTGATGAGGGACACTATCCACCCCTCTGATAAAGGCACCAGCATCCCGGCAGGCAACCTGGGCAGACAACTCGCGGGCCTGTTCTGGGAAAAACCTAAACAGCGACGCAGACGACCCATCCGAGACCAGAGAGAGAGAAGAAGCCGACAGCAGACCACGCCACCACCAGGGCTTCTACCGACAGCACAAAGGTGCTGCCACATACCACGGTGACACAACACGCCAACTTTTCGGGCGTCTCAACCAGCCCGATCACCAACCTGGTTATGACGATTACCGTTGGCTCGGTCGTCGCACGGGAAGACCGTCGGGATGGACGCAGATATGGCCGACGGGAAGCCTACAGCCATGCTGCCCGAGACGACAACCGAAATTACCGCCGAGGTGACCGCCGTGACATCACCGAACATTACCACGGGTACGACCGCCGAGACGAACGGCGAGATGACCGCCAACCCTACTACCGACACAACCGACGACACACCTACCAAAATGATCGCCGAGACGACTGCCGGTACCACCATGGTAATGACAGACGAGACAACATGCGCCCTTGGCAATATCACAGTCAGCCTTTCCCTCCCCATAACTCAAACCGTGCTCACAGCGGCTTCTATTAGCTCTTAGCCCGTGAGTGTGTGTAAGCCGTTTTCCCATAGATGTATTACACATTATTTCGTACGCAAAAGATTACAAATGAGTTTTCCGTTACGTGTGCTATCACGGAATATTAGAGGTTACAAGGGGGCCGATGACGGCTTAAAGATAACAAACTCCTTGATAAAAGTGTCGTAGAAATCCTGTCTAAATATGACATTGTGTTTTTTTACAAGAAACCCATCTTGATGTAGAAAAACCAATGTATTATCTTTACCTGGTTTTGCAGCAGGGGTTCATTATTATCGACCAAAAAGGGGGAAAGCCCCAAGGGCTTCGGGGGTATCTGTCTATATAAAGAGCAGTACAGAAAATATATAAAATTCCTACCAAGAAATAATAGCGATGTTGCATGGTTACAGATTAAAACAGCATGTACAGTGAAAACAGCAGAAAAGAGATGCATATATTCCACCGGAACACACTTCCTTTGGCAAGGACTACACTAGACGCAAATGGGGCTCATTAGAAAGTGACATTGAAAAACTAACAACAAAAGGCAATGTCCTCCTGTGTGATGACTTCAGTGCAAGGACAGGCAATCAAGCCGACTTCATTAGCCTGGACAATGAGAAGAATAATTATGATTTACCTGCTGACTACCATTTTGATAACGTCATGAAAAGACAGTCGATGGACCTCTTTACTAATAAGAACGGTCGTCGTTTATGTAATATGTGTATTGAAAATCAAATGTGTGTTTTGAATGGGAGAGTGCTTGGAGATCTTGCAGGATTGTACACTTGCCATAATTCACAGGGAAGCAGCGTAGTAGAAAATTTCCTTTGCTCACAATATTTGCTTAGACATGTGTTAAACATGAAAGTGACTGACCTGACACGACATTCTGACCACTGCCCACTAGAGTTATTGATCCAACTACCCATAGATAATGATAATACATTACACAGAAGACAAGCCTCTCTCACAACCACGATGAACAACAGTCACGTAAAGACCTACTTCATAGGAATTCTACAATAAATACAGAAGAAGACTATCTAGTATTTCAGTGGGACGAAAAGTCTGCCGAAAAAGTAGTAGCAACCTCTAAAATGCCCAACATACGCACCATGATCCAAAAAATCAAGACCGACATTGTAACACAACTTGCAACAAATGAACATGACATCGACATAAATACGACTATTGAACAGATAACGAATATATTTTCAACCACAGCAAAGATGGCGATGGCGCTTAGACAAAGACGGATAGAAAAAAATCTAGACATAGAAAGAAGAAGTGGTTCGACAGAGACTGTCATTCCCAAAGAAGAGATAAGATCACTACTGAACGCGGTCAACAGAAACACCCAAAAATAAACTAAGGCAAAAATACTTCTCACAATGTAAAATATATAAACGACTTTTAAAGAAAAAAGAAAACATATCGGAACAAACTCCTTTAATTCGCTAAACGAAGCCCTAGAAACTGATCCCAGGCGAACTGGGGAGATTCCCGATTACTTTTAAAGTGATAACCCAGACTATCGCATTCTGGATACACATATTAGAGTCAGACCAAGACTCTTTATCAACAACAGATTTATCAGTCAATGATCTCTCAGGGCACCGAAGAAAGCAAATGGATGAAGTTTAGACGACAAACCTTGTCAACGATAGGATTACAGCACGTCTGGGAAAAATCAGGGTACATTTAGTGTGACTCGCCTGAAGTTTCTATCAATGCGAAGCTGGAAACGTTTATATTGAGTTCTGGAAGAAACAAAACAACGACGAAAGCACATCCAAGCTCAAATTTTATGCCACAGTTACTACCGAATACAAACAGGCGGCTTATTTGGAGCAACACACCGACACAGATTGCAGACGAGCACTAACTAGATTACGAATAAGTGCCCATGAACTCCAAACTGAGAGAGGCCGTTATACCAACACTGACAGAGAAAACAGATTATGCACAACATGCCACGTCGTTGAGGACGAACTACATTTTCTCGATGACTGCAAATTATTTGACCAACAACGTCATGACCTGATGACAATGATCACAAAAACTGATTTTCCACCACAGACAGACTAACATGTCAAAAACCCTCGGAGCTCATGTTATGGACTGCTTCCAACCTGTACTTGCCCAGTATATCCTGTTGTGTTTTTCTCTTCGGAGACAGAAAATTTAATCAGACTCTGATACACACACTGCTCTTTCTTTCTGCTACTAATGTTATGTTGCAAGATGTGACAACGCTAGGATTAGTTTTGTTTAGTTAAATGTCTGAACTTGATCATCTGTGCCCCACAAAAACCTCTGGTTTTCATATGGCAATAAAATATGTTCTTGTTCTACACACGACACAACACCCACCCAGCCCACACGACGGCACAACGCACACACACACACGACATCCCCACCCATCCCCCACGACACAACACAACCCCCACCCACCCCCACGACACGACGCCCCCACACACCCTCGACACACCACACACACACACACACACATACACACGCGCGCGCGCGCGCGCGATATATACCACCACCCCACACGATACCACCCCACACGACACACAACCCCCCCCCCCCCCCCCCCCACACACACACACACAAACACACGCAACGGCCCTGGTGTGTGTCTGTGGAAGGGGGCGGGGTGTGGTCTTGTGGTGTGTGGGATGTGGGGGTGTGGTATGTCTTGTGGTGTGTGGTGTGGTGTGGTGTGGTGTGTGGTGTGTGTGTGTGGGGGTGTAGTTGGTCTTGTGGTGTGTGGGGTGGGTGTGTGGTGTGTGGTCTTGTGTGTGTGTGGGGTGGGGGCTGGTGTGGTGTGGGTCTTTGGCTGGTGTGTGTGGGTGGGGTGTGATGTGGTGTGTGGTCTTGTTGTGTGTGTGTGGTCTTGTGTGTGTGGTGGGGGGGGTGGTGGGGTGGGCAGGGGCTGGTGTGGTGGTGTGGTGTGTGGGCGGGGACTGGTGTGGTGTGTGTGGGTGGGGGCTGGTCTGGTGTGGGTGTGGTATTGTGTGTGGGCGGGGCTGGTGTGGTGTGTGTGGGCGGGAGCTGGTGTGGTGTGTGTGGGCAGAGGCTGGTGTGTGTGGTCTTTGGTGTGTAGGCGGGGGGGTGTGGGTGTGGTCTTGTGGTGTGTGGTGGGTGGTGGTCTTGGTGGTGTGTGTGGCGGTGGCTGTGTGGTGTGGTCTTGTGGTGGTCTGATGTGGTGTGGTGTGTGTGTGGGGGGGGCTAGTGGGGTGTGTGTGGGTGTGGGTGTGTGGTCTTGTGTGTGTGGGGTGGGGGGTGGGGTGGTGTGGTGTGTGTGATCTTGTGGTGTGTGGTAGGTGGGCGGTGGGTGGTGTGGTGTGGTCTTGTGGTGTGTGGGCAGTGGGCTGTGTGTGTGGTCTTGTGTTGTGTGTGTGTGGGGCGGGGAGGCTGATGTGTGTGTGTGTGTGGGCGGGGTGTGGTGTGGTCTTGTGGTGTGTGGGTGAGGGCCGGGTGTGTGGTGTGTTGTGTGTGTGTGTAGGTGGGCGGCGGTTGGATGTGGTGTATGGTCTTGCGTGTGGGCTGGGGCAGTGTGGGCGGGTGGGCAGGGGCCGGGTGTGGTGTGGTCTTGTGTGTGTGTGTGTGTGCAGGGGCAGGGGCCGTGGTGTGTGTGTGGTCTTGTCTTGTGTGTGTGTGTGTGGCAGGGGCCTTGGTGTGGTGTGGTCTGTGTGTGTGTGTGTGTGTGGGCAGGGGCCGGGTGTGGTGTGGTCTTGTGTGTGTGTGTGTGTGTGTGGGCAGGGGCTTGGTGTGTGTGGTGTGGTTGTGTGTGTGTGTGTGGGGCAGGGCCGGGTGTGGTGTGGTCTTGTGTGTGTGTGTGGGCAGGGGCCGGGTGTGGTGTGGTCTTGTGTGTGTGTGTGGGCAGGGGCCAGGTGTCTTGTGTGTGTGTGGTGGGCAGGGGCTTGGTGTGTGTGTGTGTTGTGTGTGTGGGCAGGGGCTTGGTGTGGTGTGGTCTTGTGTGTGTGTGTGGGCAGGGGCCGGGTGTGTTGTGTGGTCTTGTGTTGTGTGTGTGTGTGGGCTGGGGGGTGTGTGTGGGCAGGGGTGGTGTGGGTCTTGTGTGTGTGTGTGGGCAGGGGGTGGGTGTGTGTGTGTGGTGTGTGTGTGGGTGTGTGTGTGTGGCAGGGGCCGGGTGTGGTGTGGTCTTGTGTGTGTGTGTGGTGTGGGCCAGGTGTGGGTGTGGTGTGGTCTTGTGTGTGTGTGTGTGGGCAGGGGCTTGGTGTGGTGTGGTCTTGTGTTGTGTGTGTGTGGGCAGGGGCCGGGTGTGGTGTGGTCTTGTGTGTTGTGTGTGTGTGTGGGCAGGGGGTGTGGTGTGTGGTGTGGTCTTGTGTGTGTGTGGGCAGGGGCGGGTGTGGTGTGGTGTGGTCTTGTGTGTGTGTGTGTGTGGGCAGGGGTGGTCTTGTGTGTGTGTGGTCGTCTTGTGTGTGTGTGTGTGGCAGGGGGCAGGGGTGGGTGTGTGGTCGTGGTTGTGTGTGTGTGTGTGGGGGCAGGGGCTTGGGTGTGTGTGTGTGGTGGGTGTGTGTGTGTGTGGGCAGGGGGGCCGGTGGTGTGGTGCAGGGTCTTGTGTGTGTGTGTGGGCAGGGGCCAGGGGGGTGTGGTGTGGTCGTCTTGTGTGGTGTGTGGGCAGGGGCCAGGTGTGGTGTGGTCTTGTGTTTGTGTGGGCAGGGGCTTGGTGGGTGGTGTGTTGTGTGTGTGTGGGGGGGGGGGGGGGGGGCTGGGTGTGATGTGTTGTGTGTGTGTGTGGGTGGGGCCGGGTGGGGCGGTGTGTGTGGGCCTGGCCAGGTGTGGTGGGGTGGCGGACGGGTGGTGTTATGGTGTGGTGTGTGTTGGAGGAAGGGGCAGGTGGTGTGGACGGCCGGGTGGGAGGGGCAGGTGGTGTGGGGTTTGGGGGGGGGGGGGTGCGGGTGGGATGTGTTGTGTCGTGTGTGTGTGTGTGTGGGGGGGGGGGGGGGGGGCACTTCAGATATGGTATTGTTCTGTCTGTCTGTCGTCTCTCTCTCTCTCTCTCTCTCTCTCTCTCTCTCTCTGAAAAAGACTTGCCTGCCCTGTCTCATTCCCTCGTACGTTTGCCTGCCTGCTGGAAAAAAAGGGGAGAGGGAGACAAGGCATGGAAGGGAAGCCGTAAGGTAATGTTACTTACAGCCCAGCCGACCACAGAGGGCCATATTAGGGCTGGCCCGCGTTCAAATCAACTCGCACGTCGTTAAAAGAATAATAAAAAAAATCCACACAACCCTTTACAATAACCTGAAAAAAAAATAGAACCACCAGTCTTCCGTAAAATCTTAGATCTGATGAAAAATCTTGATGTCCCTAAGAATTTCAAAGATCACATCTCTTTCGGGTTTGGACAGATTTTGAACAGTAGGGGTGTGTGTGTGTGTGTGTGTGTGGGGGGGGGGGGGATCGGGGGATTCGTTCACGATGGTTCGTGTGCATACATTTGCGAAAGCGAGGGGGGAGGGCCGGTCAAAATTTCCCCCTACTCCATTGGTAGCTTTCCAGGGTAGGTGAGCTGTAATTGTACCAGTCCCAACTTGACGTCAAATGTGTCATTTACCCGTTGACGTTTCAGGGTTGTATTATTCATCACGTCAGATTTCCGTGGCACAATTTTCCCATGATGCGATAGGGTTATCATTGTACTGCTCACTCCCATCCGTCAGATATATGGTACGCATCACCCTATGACGTCAGACGTTTTGTCATTTTCAGGTGGACCCCGGCGAGACGGTTATAGTGCAAGGCGACGACGGTGACAACTTCTACGTCATCGACTCCCGGCGTGTACGACGTGCTGGTCAACGTGAAAGGCGACGAGAAAGAAGGTGTACCAGTTCGACAACAAAGGCAGCTTCGGAGAGCTGGCCCTCATGTACAACATGCCTCGCTCCGCCACCGTCCGCGCCGTCACGGCTGGCACCCTCTGGGCCATGGACCGCAACTCCTTCCGCAAGATCGTCCTCAAGAGCGCCTTCAAGAAGCGCAAGAAGTACGAGTCCCTGCTGGAGAGCGTCAACATCCTGCAGTCCCTGGACCCCTACGAGCGGATGACGCTGGCCGACGCGCTGCAGACGCGGACCTACGAGGACGGCGAGGCCATGATCTCGCAGGGCGACATCGCCGACGGCATGTACTTCGTGGAGGAGGGCCACGTGAAGGTGACCATCACGTCCAGCGACGGGCGCGAGCAGGAGATCGCCAAGCAGTCGACCACCACCTACTTCGGGGAGAGCTGGCCCTCATCAACAACAAACCGCGGACTGCTAACGTGTACGCCGTGGGCAGGGTCAAGGTGGCCTTCCTAGAGAGGGACTGCTTCGAGCGGCTGCTGGGGCCCTGTGTGGGAGATCATGAAGCGTAACAGTCAGCTGTACACCATGTACGTGGATGACCAGTGACCTCACGCCTGCCGTGGTGAAGGGAGGGGTGGTGGTGGTGGTGTGTGGTCAGCGGGGGGGTAGGGCCACCAGATGGTGTTGTGGCTGAGACCAGTAAAGGTCGCTGACCAGCGTCGTCGTCTTTGTGGTCAGGAGGAGTTGAGGAAGGGAAGAGCCGTGGCTCAGCGTCCCACCCCCAGCCCGCTTTTCCCCCAGAGGTGCTGGAATTACCTCCCTCCACCTTCTTCGATGGGCTTTGTTTACGTGTCAGTATGAGATCGAGGCTTGTGACTGTTCGTTGTCACCCCCACCCCCACCCCCACCCCCGCCCTGCCATACCCCTTGTCTGTTGAGTTTTTTTTTTTTCTTTCCTAAAGCTGGAGTATTGATTGTGTGGGAGACGGGAGGGAGGGGGGGGGGGGAGTGAGTGTGCTGCGTCACCATTGTCATGCCTGCCACCTTCACCATCCAGGGCTGTCTGCTTTGTGAGTGGTCAGCATCGTTCGGCCTGCCGTGGCTGCTCTGCGTCGCGGCTTTGTTTGCAGCCCACGTGATGTGTGTGTGTGTGTGTGTGTCCTCCTGCCGTGAGACTGTCAGGCCTATCGCGTTTTGTTCTCTACCTTGGCCAGGTGATATGTGTGTATATATACCTGTTAAATCAGTGTTGAAGCATTGATGTTGATCTGCTTAAAGGTTTTTTTCACCCAATTCATTTATGGTGTGGTATGTTTACATTCAGCTGTTTGGTATATACCAGAGAACTGTGAGGACCTCTATTTTTTTTTTCATTTCCGTTTTGTTCACTGCGACGTAGTACGCTAAAATAAATCCAGCCAGCCCATGCTCAAAGACTTTCCTGATTTGTGGCAAAGTGGGACGGAAGATAACGATTTCAACTCCACACCTTCCTAACGGCCGAAAGCGGAGTGCAAGCACGCAAATGCAACCCGATTATATTTAGAACAATTGAGATAGATTTCACTCAAAACGTGTTGGTGAAGACAAGTTACAAAGCCACATAAGTTTCAACATTCGTTGTTTGTTTGTTTTTTCTTTCAACACATCAAAAAACAACAAAAAGAATGTCGTTCTCAGTACCCCTGAGAAGTGTTCGTGAGTATTACCAGGTGTGCGACTGATACGTTTTGCCATGTCAGGACATGAGCCAGGTTACATGACAGACACGGAGGGAGACTGTCGGAACCTGAGCCATGCTGTATGGCAGAATTAGGAGAATGAGCCTGAGCCAGGCCACATGGCAGAATTAGGAGAATGAGCCATGCTGAGCCAGGCCACATGGCAGAATTAGGAGAATGAGCCATGCTACATGGCAGAATTAGGAGAATGAGCCTGAGCCAGGCTACATGGCAGAATTAGGAGAATGAGCCAGGCTACATGGCAGAATTAGGAGAATGAGCCAGACTACATGGCAGAATTCAGGAGAATGAGCAGGCTACATGGCAGAATTAGGAGAATGAGAATGAGCCAGGCTACATGGCAGAATTAGGAGAATGAGCCAGGCTACATGGCAGAATTAGGGGAATGAGCCTGAGCCATGCTGCATGGCAGAATTGGAGGTTGAGTGTCTGAGCCTGAGCCAGGCTACATGGCAAAATGTCGGAAATAAAGCCAGCATACATGGCAAAATATCGGAAATAAAGCCAGCCTACATGGCAAAATATCGGAAATAAAGCAAGCCTATATGGCAAAATGTCAGAAACAAAACCAAGCTACATGGCAAAATGTCGGAAATAAAGCCAGCCTACATGGCAAAATGTCGGCAATAAAGCCAGCCTACATGGCAAATTGTCGGCAATAAAGCCAGGCTACATGGCAAATGTCGGAACTAAAAGCCAGGCTACATGGCAAAATGTCGGAAACAAAGCCAGGCTACATGGCAGAATCAGAGAATGTCTGAACAAGGCCACGTGGTAGACACGAAGGGAGAATGTCAGGAGTGAACTAGCGCCAGAATGCATTGTAGTTCCACAAGGACACGTGAAGTCTCATACCTCGGATGTCCCCGAAAAGACGTCCACATGACCCCCTTCGATGCGTTACCCGCAGGTCATGGTGAGGGTCATGGCCATCCAGTTCCTCTCGCCAGACCAGTCCTGTCTGGATCTCAAGGTGTTGAATGACTCTGCAGATTAAAGTTTTCAGCCAAGCAGATCACCAACGTACCCTGTGCCTACTGGGGAGGGGGTGTTGCTGACGTTACCTTTGATGTGCTAACCAGCGATAGGTATCAGAGGATCACAAGAACGGCCTTCTTTCAGTACGGGATGGCCCACCTCAGTCATACAAGTGCTCTTCCGAAGCCAACGGAACTGACCGATATAATATGGACAGTTCATCAATGGACTCCGGCTATTCGCTGATGCCTGCTACCCCCCTTCCGGGGCACAGGCCGTCCAGATGGTTTCTTCAGACCTACGTCCTGGATCTTTTTCTCCAAGTGAGCCCTCCCCCCACCCCTTCCTTCTGGTGTTCACTGCGAGGTCCCAGTGTCCGATTGATCTTTGGGGACCTCTTCTTGCCTCTGGGAATGGACATCGGGGTTAACTGGTGACGATGGTGGTACTGGGAGGTTTGCCCACAGTCTGGCCGATCCATCCCGAATGTCTCCTCCATTATCTCAGCTTAGTTTCAGCATCTGGTCAGTTCCCTCTCACATGCCAGAGGGGGCCAGCATGTCTGGAAGATCCTCTGTACACAATTGGATGAAAGGTCTGTACGCTCTCAATGCTCATTGCCGTTGTCCTTTTAAGTCTAGTAACGCGATTTTATTTGAAAATTGGAATGTATGGTTTACAGTACACGGACTAGCAAGCCATTGTTCTCTAGAGACTGTCCTGTGAAGAACATTGATTGATCTGTCAACTGTGCTAATGATGGAACAGTAGGCTGAGGAAAAGAACCAGATGTTGTGTTCTCCCACTTCAATGAATAAGCAAGGCGTCCATTGTGCCTGTCTCCTGCCAGTTCAGACCAGAGGGTAGCATAAACAAACGCCCAACAAACCAGTACACACAGATACTAGGAAAGATGAAGTCAACACTCGCAGTTGATTACGGAACAAGAAAATCCAAGCGCCGGCATCTGATGGATCCCGAGATCAGATATGATGCAGTTCTTTAAGTAATCCACAAGATTTTTTTTCCAATGAAACTGGGTTTTTTTTTTATATGCAACACGCTAAAATTGAATTGGAAAGGGGTACCGTGTGACCCTCTATTTCCCCACTCCCCCTTCACCCTCGATTCGTCCCTCCACTTCGCCCCCCCCCCCCCATCACCCACCCACCACCCTCCCCTTCACTCCCATGACCCCCTCTGTCACTGCAAACAGTGTTGATCTTCGTGATAATTTCAGACGGATGATGCACCACCATTATGATCATGACAAGACAGGAAAGTGTGCCAACAACAACAATCAGCATTGTAACAAAACAGAAGTAACCGAACAGAACCCTCTGGTATAATGGAGCAAGCTGAACAGAACTGCCATGAAGCGTACCAACAAACAACTTTGCAGTTTTTGTGTATAAACAGATAGCCTGGGTTTTTGTTTTGATCTGTGTTGTTCCTCAAGTGACATTGTAGTTCGTGTAAACACAAGTTTACTTGCTCGCTCCCTCTTCTTCTTTTTCGCTGCAAGATGACTTTCGACAGTTCATAGAGATTCTCTCTCTCTCTCTCTCTCTCTCTCTCTCTCTCTCTCTCTCTCTCTCTCTCTCGTTTCTGCCTTCTTTTCTTATCTAGCTTTTATATACTATGTTCTCCTGACATTTGAACTGTTCAGGACTGTGAAGGTCAGAAATGAGGCTTTTCCTCCGTTACGAACTGCGTGCGATGTGATTTCAGTGTCAAGATCCTCAATGGTCCAACCCCCCTCCTCCCCCACCCCCCCTCCTTGGAGAAAACAGGAAAAGAAGGATTCATTAATACACACCCCGTATTGCGTTGTCTAGTGTGTTCCGGTCTAACGGAGCAGTGTGGTTGTTGTCAAGGTATTTTCACTTGCAAAGACTGGTCGTTTGGTTTTTTGTTCTGATTCCGCCTGGTAATGGCTCTAATACTGATTCAGCTCGATCATACCCCCCCCCCCACCCCACACCACCCCCATCCCCAATATTGAACCCCTGCTCAATACACTCTTCCCCCTCCTTGTCCCTGCTCGACGCTACCCCTGTCCAATATTCCGCCTGCTCAACATTTCCGCATCTACAACAGAGCACGTTTTCTCGTTCGGGAGGGGGGGGGGGGGGGTACAGCAGGAAATCTTTCCCATTCCACAGCAAAAAAGGCCACGTGCGTGCACACAAACATAAAGACACGCATGCCACAGGCAAGCAGGGGCGGATATCGGGCAGGGGGAGTATCGAACAGGGGAACCGTCAATTCGAGGGAATCTGAACTGCCTCCGGCTTGGACTAGATCTGTGCAGCAGAGTGACTCGGAAGGCAATTCGCCGCTAATTCAGCCACGCATCATGTTTACGATCAACAGAACTAGCATCGTTAACAGCGTTCACACACAACAGCGCCTAAGATCTTGAAGGATTTTAGTTGGTTTCAGCTGTGCAGGATT
Source organism: Conus betulinus (assembly GCA_016801955.1). Classification (NCBI taxonomy): domain Eukaryota; kingdom Metazoa; phylum Mollusca; class Gastropoda; order Neogastropoda; family Conidae; genus Conus; species Conus betulinus. Next base: position 260,757 of record JADBJO010001677.1, read on the forward strand.
GAAATCTCTTATCTCCTGTTCATATTTTAATGACCGTGCTTCTTTGATCCGAGTTTGTCTTTTTTTTTTTCTTTAACTCAAACTATCTTTAAATTCTTAAGTGTATTGAAAGATGCGACAAGTGATCCACCATTCAGTAAATGTGTACGAGTGCAGTTCTACAGTACACCGTTCTTTTTAAGAAACCTCCTCTAGATTCTTTTTGTTTGTTTCTTTCTTAAAACATTTCGTCATGATTCCGTGCTTGTGGTAAAAGGGATTGTATTGTATACTTAAACTTGTTACTTCACTATACGTTACAAAACTGTACATAACCTCAAATCTATTGGTCACTGTGAATGAAAAAACACTAAACACGAAGATCGTAAAATGGTTTTAACGTTGATCACTTTTTATGCTTTTAAAGTAGATGTTTTTGTTTTTGTTCGTTTGTTTGTTTTGCTATTTTCAGCTGCTTATGTTTGTCTCTGCTTTTTCTTGTCATTTCAGTCTACGGTGTTAATGTTTTGCAGGGGGGTTTCAGAAGAGGAGTGTGGGGGGGGGGGGGGGGGGGCATTCTACTTCAAGGTGGTATTTGATTCACCGATTTTAGTGGGGATATCTTTTTATGAAAAGCAGCCAATGCTTCATTCTCAGGAAAAGCGGTTCTTTTACTGTTCGCCCGATAAAGTATAAGATAAAAACGTTTACACAAAACATCCGTGTTTTGCCGTTTTTCAGCTTATGGAATTTGGATCGATTAGTACTGCCGAAGTGTGCATGTATCTTCTCATCTTGCATCTTTTGTAGGATCCGACAGCAAGAGCTCATGGCTGTTATTGTATTTGATTTTTTTTTTTGTTTTCAGTTTGTTTATGTATGTATCTTCGTTCTTTGTGTGTTTGTGTTCGTTCTTCTTCTTACAGAAAATTTCTGAGAGTTCTGTTGGGGGGTTCTAAAAATAATCTGCTAATTGCTAACTATCAGTATTTGCCTGAGGAAGACAAATTGATGCATGTGAAGATAGATTAAGTAAATTTATTCCTTCACTCGCTACAGATTGATTTACTGAAATATTTGATGTGTTGTTACTGAAGTAGGCGGGTCACATTATGGGGTAGACGACCGGCACAGTGATGCAGTGGTTCTCATAGGTTGCGAACTGCGAGGTCGTACTTGCCAGTGCCATTGGAGGAATTTACTAGTGGGATTATTCAGCCCAGTTGGGAATCTGCCGAGTGCTATAGGCACAGCTGGGAAAGACCTCAACAAGCACACAGTCGGCTTTCATCCACTTGATGGAGGAATATCTGAAAGTGTGGCCCACATTTCCTAATCAACACACCAGGTGTCTGTATCTCGCGGACCTGGTTGACGCTGGGATAACATTTTATGAACACAGGCGCGGGGTCGAGAGCCCTTTCATCATCGACTCCAGACCGAAAGGGAGCTTCGTGACGTCATCTCCGTCGTCCGCGTTGTTCAGCATGAAACGGGCTAAGATTATATGACGCTTCCACTCCGGGTGGTGAGAGAATGAAAATCATCGGCAGACGTTTATGGGAGACCGTCTTTGGATGGATGCAGTGGAGCAGGGGCACGTACACTCACGATGACTCCGCAAAGAAACAGTCATCATCATCATCATCATCATCATCATCATCCTCATCGTAGGGAGTGAGTTTAGGAGTTGGTGATCTGCGTATGCTGGATCAGAACAGGCACCACTGAACACTACAGAAATTACTACTTGGTAACGGAGCCATCTTGCCACTGGTGAGTCGCATTGTGACTGACCAGATACTGATCGCTCTCTGGAGGTTGCCGATGCTGAAGCTGTGACAGAGTTATAGAGTTTACACCGGGGATGGGTGTGTGGAAGATGGGGCCCGAATGAACGGGGGTGGGAGTGACGGCACGGAGAGAGCGCAAGACATGCGACAGCAACAATTGTTTAAAGAACTGAACGATAGCCGGCTGACTGGTCGAATATGTACAGTTGATGTGATTTCGGTTATCAGTCCCCCCCCCCCCCCCCCCCCCCCCCGCACCCTTCCTTCCCACACCCCCTACCCCATACTCTACGCATACAAAGTCAGAAAGGAAGGGAGACAGACAGACAGAGGGAGACGGACAAAAATCGACAGACGTACACGTGTGTGTGTGTGTGTGTGTGTGCGTGTGCGTGCATGTTTGTGTGTGTGTGTGTGCGCGCGTGCGTGCTTGTGTACGTGCGTGCGTGCGTTTGTGTGTGTCTGCGACAGGGAGGAAGGGGCGTATTAACTCTATGTCGCAGACAGCTGTTTTTGTCCGATGGAACATGACTAGCACACGCACACGATTATTTTAGCTGGATGGAACACGGCTCGTGCACGCACTCTACTAAAAGCCGTGTTGTGGGGGTGGATTGCGGGGGCGGATTACCACGTCCAGTAGGACGGGGGGTGGGGGTGGGGGGGCTCTAATTCATGTCTGAAAAGCTCAAAAGCCAGAATACTGGGGTAAAAGGGAAGAGAGTGCAATAGCAGCAGAACTCAGTAAATATGGTACACACACTGAAAACTTAATGGAGCGGGGAAGGATGGAGGGTGGGGGGAGTAGCAGACTTGGGGATGGGAGAGAGCGGGCGGATGTTGGTGCATAATCCGCTTATTATCTGCCATGTTTGCTGAGGGCGTGCCTTTCATCTTTTTTTTTTAATACGAGTTTTGAACTGCGTTATGATTTTACACACATTTCAGAATATGAGGGGGGGGGGGGGGGGGGGGGGGTGGACCTCCGCTTTTCCCCTTCACCTCCGCTTTCCCTTCAAATTAGCGCCTGGGTCGAATCAGTTCTATTCCACTCGGCAGACATGTTGAAATGTTTCATCTGTCATTAACATCAATACCGAACACACACACACACACACACACACACACACACACACACACACACACACACACACACGCACACACACAAACCTTACATGACCGGCTTAGATAACGACCTCACTGTTTGAAGTTAGGTCGTGGTAAGCAATTAAACACAGGAATGGCCTGTTGTGAGATCTAGGAATATGCGAATCAAGGTATAGAGTGACAGCTATCTACTGTGAAAAGGCACAACCATGTACATATATCTTTGTATATAAAGCTACTTCTTGTCGCGTCTTTTTCAGTATGTTTACAAAAGACCCGTTCGCTTCCCCCCCCCCCCCCCCCCCCCCTTTTTTTTTTTTTTTTTTTTTTTTTTTTTTTTTTGTTTTTTTGGTGGTTATATATTAAAGCAAAAGAAATGAGTTTTTGACTGTGAAAACCATCCGCAGTTTAAAATGTGTTTAGCACCAAAGGGGTTTCCCCCTGAAAGGAAATCTTACCCGTGGGGAGGAGACATAAGCAGTCAATAGTACACCAGAAAGATTTCGCGCTGCCGTGGTAGAACAACGGCACGCATGTTGCTCCTAGTTTGTACAGCTTGCGATCTCTATTCGCCCAGCAAACATGCAGATAAAAAGGCACATTAAAAAAGAATATGTCCCTGAAAAAAAGGCAAATCGAAGCCAGCCAACATATCCCAAGCGGACACGTGTCACTGTCCGGAAACCACAGACCTCCATCAGGTTGGAACTTAAAGCTTTGACCTGCCTGTCTAATCGAGTTCAGGAGTGAATGCGCTAGGGGAAGTAATTACTTATAAGGGTTTGAAGGAGTTAATACCCTTGACAGTAAGTAAACCTTGCAAAACACGAAGAAGTCGTTTGTATCAATGAAATTCTAGGAACATGTTTCGCTTTGTGGATAGTTAACAGGTAGTAAGGGGCCTACATATCATGGAAATCTTGGTGCTGTGAAAAATCCCGGATCCACTTTCCGCCAAGGGAAATAATTGTTGATAGGGATTGAAACTGCTACAAACATGACGTGTCAACTCGCATGAAACGGAATATTAAATGAGGCAACGGAACATTAAACAGTAAATAACGAACAAGCAGTGTAACACTTGCTCCCATGATGAAACAAAACACACGCCCATAACTTCAAACCAAAGCTGCTTGCGATACCGAATCGCCCAGCAGAAATGACAACACAGAGCACACAGAACAAACAAGAAGACATCTCTAAAGAAGGATGTTCCAAGATTGCCTTTTTCCCCCCTGTACCCGACACATCTACACAGCAACAACAACTGGAGAAATGAACACACACACACACACACACACACACACACACACACACACACACACACATTAACAATTATCTAAGACTGCCTCAGCCTTCTCGATCTTGAATATAATCAGACACGCGCACAAACAGTAACAAATACAGGTCACCTCCATTTGATTGGCATGAAAAAAAAAGCTTGGATGAGGCAAGGAAGAGTATCAACTCGTATCTCTTCATCTGTCCTCACTCTCGTCCACTTTCCCCAATCTTGGTGCCTAGCTATCACGTCTTGGTTCAGGCGATGTTTGTTCATCTCTTGTAGAATGCCATTTTTTTGTTTGTTTGTTTTCTTTCTTTTGTTTTTGTTTTGTTTTGCTAAATCTTGCAACTAGGTGGTGGGAGTGTACACGGTCGAGAGCAGACACTGCTTGTCCATTCTGTGTTCAAGGCCTCACGATGTTTGTGGTCACAGCGATAACCATCATTATTTTTTTTTCTTTGTTTTTTTTTCCCCATCAGGGGTAACGAATTGAGAGGTCTGCGAACCCCCAATCAGGCTGTGGTTACGACACACTAGAATATGCCAGTAGATAGTTAGCATACTTTACATTTAAAATATTTGAATCTGAATTGTTGCTAGGTGGTAATAGCCCTGAAAAGTCCCTCCCTGCGAGATCCGCTGAGCTGGTATCATAAACTCCACTGAGCTACACATATGCCTTCATTTTCTTTTAACATGGCATCCGATGCCACCCTCTTGTTTTGTCCCTGCAGTCCGTTCCTTTGACTCTCATACACTTGGTTTTGGCTTTACTTTCCCAATGCATTTGTAATCATGGGGGAGTTATAGTTTTCTGTTCAAAAGATTGAGAACTGGTGTGCATTTGTTTTAAGAACGAAACAAAAACTTCTGTCACATTTGTAGGCAAGGAATTCGGATCTGAAAAAAAATGTGATGGAAATTAGTAGCTAACTGAAGGAATGGAGAGGAAGAGGGTGAACAGGGATAGGTGAGATACGTCTTTGTGTAGGGCTGTGGGGAGATGGGGCTGGTAGTGTGTGTGTGTGTGTGTGTGTGTGTGTGTGTGTGTGTGTGTGTTTGTGTTGTTTTGTTTGTTGCTTAGCATGTACCTGTGGGTTAGTCCAGTTCCGTGTAGTTTGCAGTTTGATGATTTTTTTTCGGCAGACCATCATTTGGTTTTACTTGTTGGCTCAAACTTTGCTTTAAAAGAACCGACAAAACGTTTAGTTACTTGTTTATTGTTTAGCTCGTACCCCTACTTTTGTTCATTTGTGTTTACTGTTTGTTCAGTTACAAAGCGCCTTTACGCGTACTGCGTCCCGTTTGGTACACTAGGTCAAGCCGTTAAAAGAAAAATGGAGATTAGCTCATGGTGAAATGAAAAGGGCACAGCTGCAATGTGGTATGTGAATGAAATAGGGTTGTAGTTGCGCGTGTTTATGAAGCTTTTTTTTTGGTTGGTGAATGTCTCTGGTGTTGTGTGAGCAAAACTCCGCCTGTGTCTGTGAGTCCACTGTCTGTGATGCCCCGTCCCCTGCCTGTGACGTCCTCTGGAAGCCAGGAGTTCCAGAGGATCAGATACACCCTGGAGCATATCCTTCTGTCTTTGATGACTTCGTCAGCAGTTCACATACATCCCTTCCGCCCAATCCCTTGCCCTACTCTCCCTCGTCCCTTTTACCCCCTTTCCTCTACGTACTCACGGTGGGCATGTCATTGGGGAGAATCGCATCAGATCAATTACCATTAGCATTAGTTTGCATTTTCGTTTGAAATGTGCGGCATGGAGTAAGGAATGTGTTGGTGTTGCTGCGAAGTATGCGTTTCATCAGTGGTTTTGCACACTGCATTATATCCTGTATGTCCCTGTCATCGTACTGTTTCCCCTTCCTTCAACTCTTCGGAACTCTATGAATATTAATCTTGTGGCAATCCATTGATGTATGTGAATTATAAAACTTGATCACGTGTCTTTTTCAAATCCAATCTTCTGTGACCCGACCTCGGTTGGTTGAGCCGATATTAACGTGGCTTTTTGAGTACGAGCTTTTCTGTTGCGTCTTTTCAAGACTTGTGTCAGATTTCTGTGTGTCTGAATATGTTTTGGTTTCATCTGTTTGTGCTTTGGTACCAAAGGAGAACTATCAGAATCAGATGGCATGAATTAAAAGGAACCTCTGCGCCACATAAACAGTGAACTAAATCCATTGGGCAGATTACTGCCAACGATGATTGTCATTAAACATTTCATTATAATCTGACAACTGCTGCTTGTGTTCTTATTGCATTTGTCTGACTGTTGTCTGTCTGTGGCTACATACTTGCCGTCCACGCGCCGGGTCTGTCTGCCTATATCTTCTTTTCTTTCTGTCTGTCCATGGCTGTGTGCTTTCCGTTCACATACACGAGTGTCGCACTAACATGTCTACATGTTATCTCCCTTCGTTTCGGTCTGTCCGACTATGATGCGGACTTTCCGTTCCGCTCCAAGTCTGTGGAATTAACACGCCTACATGCTGTCTGCATCCGCTTCTGTCTCTGTGTCTGTCTGTCTGTCTGTCTGTCTGTCTATGCATGTGGACTCCGGCAAGTCTGTCACAGCGATGTGCCTACATCCTGTTGACATTTCTTTTCTGTTTGCCTGGTCGTGACAATAATAACCTCAATGATGATTATTCATGGCACTTAATCTTACATCATAAGCCCTAAACGCTTATAAATACATAAAAGGTTAAAAAAAAACACATAAATTTACCTATAAGAAGAACAGTGCAAACCATGCATCTACAAACAAGGGTGCATGCTGACACACACCCACGCACGCGCGCACACACACACACACACACACACACACACACACACACACACACACACACACACACACACACACACAATCCTACACGCACTGTCGCACAGCAACGGACACAGCAGCATGCGCCTAGACCATAGTAATCCATCTATCTGTCGATTTCTCTATACATGTCTGTCATAAGCTGGCTGTCAATTTCTCTCTATACATGTCTGTCATAAGCTGGCTGTCAATTTCTCTATACATGTCTGTCATAGGCTGGCTGTCAATTTCTCTATGCATGTCTGTATAGCATGACACACACACAAACATCTGATTACCATTATACGTGACGTTGTGGCGTCGATTTTTCTCGCTACACTCTCACACGACAAGCAGGAGAACGACCTGCAAGAGGGTCGTCGTCCGGGGGACTCGAAACCTAAATACCTCGGAGAGTGTTACGGTAGCTTTCAGTGCCGGGGAAGTTACGCTCCGAAATGCTTCCGAAAAACCTATCCACCAGCTTATGGAACGCCACGCCCAATGCGTAGGGGAACTTCCTGACTGAACTCCTCAAACTGCAATACCCTCACTACATTTTGATATACTCCCCCACTCCAAAACGGAGTGGCTTCCACCATATAGCTAGACACACAGTCGTCGTCGCTCTGATAACAAAGTTTAAAGGGTGGGGGGTGGGGGGGGGTGGGGGATGATGGGACTCTTAGGGGAAAAGACAGCTTATGACTCGAAAGTTTTCACACATTTCCCGGTTACTCCCTTTCTCGAGAGGAGCCGCAAAAGCATGAATTTAAAAAAAAAAAAACAAAAACAAAAACAAACGTGGGGTGGGGTGGGGGGCTTTCAAAGTCCGACAGCATGATTCATTCAAAGTTAAAGACCTTGGGCTCACATCCAGCTCCAAGCGCCTCAAAACGAGTGTCACAGCAGTGAAAACAGGGAGCCTATGGCTCCAAGATTAATCAGTAAGAGGACACGCTCCTGGCCTAAGAATTTAAGCAGCCAGTGAAGAGTTTTCATATCTGTAATATTTTCTTAATTTCATGTCCCCAGTTTTTACATCTTCAACCCCCCCCCCCCCCCCCCCCCCCCCCCCCAAGTTCAAAGTTTTGCCAAGTCATTACTATGAAGACAATTTAGTTGTTGGCCTGCGCTTGTTTTTCCCCCACTATTAAGATGTCTGTCATAGGCTATCTGGTCAAGGAGGAACAAAAGTGAACTTCATAAGGCTTAACTTTCCTACAAATATCAGGTGTCCCTGTGGCTCAGTGGTTAGTGCGCGAGTCATTAAGTGGAAACGAGCATGTCCAGAAGGGCATGGGTTCGAATCCCAGTCATGGCTCATCCCAAGATGGGAAAAAAAAAGGGGCAGCAGAGGGACATCCGGAGTCATGAACCGGGTGTGGCCCAACCCCCCTAGAGTGTCAGGAGATAAGGGCCGAAACACTCGCTTGAAGGGGGCTTCTCTTCTGAGGACTCTCTGCTGCCACGCTCTCTCATGAGTTTCTTTCTACTATTGTTTGTCTTTATATTTGTCTGACTTTATTCAAGTTTAAAAGGCTGTGCCAGTCTTGAATAAAGTTACTCTGTGTTAGGTTTCCTCATGGGAGCAAAGGCTACCCCACTTGTTTACTGTCTAAGAATTTAAGAACAAAATCTCTTCAAAAACAAACCTCCCTTCGACTTCATAACATCACACACGGGGGCATAACGACCAGTATGTGAGGAGAACAAATGATACTATGAGCTGTGTGTCCTCCTGAAGACTTTTCATGGGCAAATGATACTATGAGGTGTGCGTCCGGAAGACTTGTCACGGGTCAAATGATACTATGAGGTGTGTGACATGAAGCCTTTTCACGGGTCGAATGACACTATGAGGTGTGTGTCCTCCTGAAGCCTTTTCACGGGTCAAATGATACTATGAGGTGTGTGACCTCCTGAAGCCTTTCCACAGGTCAATTGACACTTTGAGGTGTGTGACCTCTTCTTGAAGCCTTTTCACGGGTCAAATGATACTATGAGGTGTGTGTCCTGCAGCCTTTTCACGGGTCATATGATACTATCAGGTGTGTGACCTCCTGAAGCCTTTCCACAGGTCAATTGACACTTTGAGGTGTGTGACCTCTTGAAGCCTTTTCACGGGTCAAATGATACTATGAGGTGTGTGACCTGAAGCCTTTTTCGTGGGTCAAATGATACTATGAAGTGTGTGACCTCTTGAAGCCTTTTCACGGGTCAAATGATACTATGAGGTCTGTGTCCTCCTGAAGCCTTTTCACGGGTCAAAAGATACTATCAGGTGTGTGAATTCCTGAAGCTTTTCACGGGTCAAATGATACTATGAGGTGTGTGACTTGAAGCTTTTTCACGGGTCAAATGATACTATGAGGTGTGTGTCCTCCTGAAGCCTTTTCACGGGTCAAATGATACTATGAGGTGTGTGACCTCCTGAAGCCTTTTCACGGGTCAAATGAATCTATGAGGTGTGACTTGAAGCCTTTTCACGGGTCAAATGATACTATGAGGTGTGTGACTTGAAGCCTTTTCACGGTCAAATCATACTATGAGGTGTGTGACTTGAAGCCTTTTCACGGGTCAAATCATACTATGAGATGTGTCCACCTGAAGCCTTTCACGGGTCAATTGATACTATGAGGTGTGTGACCTCCTGAAGACTTTTCACGGGTCAAATAATACTATGAAGTGCGTTATGTGAAGCCTTTTCACGTGTCAAATGAAACTATGAGGTGTGCGTCCTCCTGAAGCCTTTTCACGGGTCGAACGATACTATGAGGTCTGTGACCTCCTGAAGCGTTTTCACGGGTCAAATGATACTATGAGGTGTGTGACCTCCTGAAGCCTTTTCACGGGTCAAATGATATTATGAGGTGTGTGACCTGTCGAAGCCTTTTCACGTGTCAAATGATACTATGAGGTGTGTGACCTCTTGAAGCATTTTCACGTGTCAAAAGATACTATGAGGTGTGTCCTCTTGAAGCCTTTTCACGTGTCAAATGATACTATGAGGTGTGTGACCTCCTGAAGCCTTTTCACGGTCAAATGATACTATGAGGTATGTGTCCCTCTTGAAGCCTTTTTTTCTCGTGTCAAATGATACTATGAGGTGTGTGACCTCCTGAAGCCTTTTCACGGGTCAAATGATATTATGAGGTGTGTGACCTCATGAAGCCTTTTCACGTGTCAAAAGATACTATGAGGTGTGTGTCCTCTTGAAGCCTTTTCACGGGTCAAATGATACTATGAGGTATGTGTCCTCTTGAAGCCTTTTTCTTGGGTCAAACGATGCTATGAGGTGTGTGTGTCCTGAAGCCTTTTCACGGGTCAAATGATACTATGAGGTATGTGTCCTCTTGAAGCCTTTTCTCGGGTCAAACGATGCTATGAGGTGTGTGTGTCCTGAAGCCTTTTCATGGGTCAAATGATACTACGAGGTGTGCGACCTGTTGAAGCCTTTTCACGGGTCGAATGACACTATGAGGTGTGTGTCCTACTGAAGCCTATTCACGGGTCAAATGGGGTATCAGCCTTCCTTCTGGAATCAAGTTTTATTGTCATTCTAAGGGAAGGAAATGCAAACCAACCACTATCACACAAGCAGCTGAATTCCCCACCAACTCGACTGTAACAATGCACACAGAACTCCGTCTGGTTGGTGAAGGGTGGGGGTCAGAGGGCAACAGTCGCCTGCCCTTCTCACCCACTTCCCGCCCCTCTCTCTCTGTCCCCACCACCAACTGTCCACACCCATCACCCCACACACTGGTGTCCAGCGAGATGGACAAGCCATCTCATCTGCACAGACGACTCGCACACATGGCGAGGCACACCACGCATGGAGAACTTGCCCCAGGGCCACAGGAAGACAGGACGCCAACAGAAGCGGCAGATGGGCTGCGTTAAAAGACAACCTGCAGGATAGAGGCATCCCCAACAGAACTCCGGTCATGGGCTGAAAACAGAACGAACTGGCTTTGACAAAGGCCTTGAAAAGCAATGACAATGATGTTTTTCATAACGGTAAAAGTATTGGCTTATATTTTTTAAAAGGAACGGTGTTATTGTCCTGCAATCTGTACCGTCTGGCGGAAGTTACTACTACGTTTTTAAAATTCGTTTCATTTTCCGCCCTCAGTCACCTCGTCTTAAAACTAGCACTGGCTTAGTAGGCCACTCTCCATACTTGCCCGTTACTATTCTACGAAGCTAGTTTGAAATGACACAACGCATGCATCGAAACATGATTATATAAACCAGCCAGAAGGAACGTGTCATTAGTGCCAGGGAACGCAAGGAAAGCATCACCATCAACACTCCCTGCAGCATTCTTCCAGTGTCTTTGTTGCCTCTACAGCTGATGGGAAGCATCAGCATCAACATCAACACTCCCTGCAGCATTCTTCCAGCGTCCTTGTTGCCTCCACAGCTGATGGGAAGCATCAACATCAACATCAACACTCCCTGCAGCATTCTTCCAGCGTCCTTGTTGCCTCCACAGCTGATGGGAAGCATCAACATCAACATCAACACTCCCTGCAGCATTCTTCCAGCGTCCTTGCTGCCTCCACAGCTGATGGGAAGCATCAACATCAACATCACCATCAACACTCCCTGCAGCATTCTTCCAGCGTCCTTGTTGCCTCCACAGCTGATGGGAAGCATCAACATCAACATCAACATCAACATCAACATCAACACTCCCTGCAGCATTCTTCCAGCGTCCTTGTTGCCTCTACAGCTGATGGGAAGCATCAACATCAACATCAACATCAACATCACCATCAACACTCGCGCAGCATTCTTCCAGTGTCCTTGTTGCCTCTACAGCTGATGGGAAGCGTCAACATCAACATCAACATCACCATCACACTCCCTGCAGCATTCTTCCAGCGTCCTTGTTGCCTCTACAGCTGATGGGAAGCATCATCAACATCAACATCAACACTCCCCGCAGCATTCTTCAAGTGTCCTTTTTGCCTCTACAGCTACCGGGAAGGATCAATTATAATAGTGAATACTTATATAGCGCCTATTCTCGGCTAGATACCAAGCTCTAAGCGCTTTACAATCCACACTCATTTACACAACGGGCTGCCTACCTGGGTAGAGCCGACTGAACAGCTGCCAGCCAGCGCTTCATTCAGTCGTTTCCCGTGTCATCCAGTCAATATTGTCCAGTATCGTTCACTCAATTTCCTTACTTCCTTCATTCTTTCAATTTTTCTCACGCAGGGTGCATGCTGTGTGTAACGTGTCATCCATACCAACGGCCAAACTGCCTTCTCTTCCGAAAGTCGGTGATGGATGGGATTTTACGTGTGTACACATTGTTGTGCGTGCGTTCACACACGGAACCTCGGTTGATAGTCTCATTCGAAGGACTGTATAAGAAATGGAGTCAGAACCAATGTTAACTGCCGGAAAATGTCCCCTGTACCGAAACGGCCCAGCGGAGATTCGAACCCGCGACCCCAGGATCACGAGTCCGGCGCTCTACCAATTGAGCTATTACGGCCCACAACCCTCCCTGCAAAATTCTTTCAGCGTCCTTGTTGCCTCTTCAGCTGCTTCGTTCGGCCAGATATCTCGGCCCACCATCAACGACACAGCAGTTGACGTCATCACAGCGACGGTCACAGTAGGAAACAACGACAACGACCCCCACACTGAGGTCGCGCTTTGAGCACCACCCCAGACTCCACGCTCACGGGAGCCATCTGCCGTGGATCGGTCACCTCCTGGCACTGTGTTCTTCGTCGTCTCCCACTGGGTGGAAAAACTATCGGCTGATTGAGATTACATTCCCCCGACCTCACCCTAAGTGTCATTATGCCCATATGAGATCGGGATCACCCTCAAGGAGGGCGGGAATAGAAAAGGGTCGTGGGGAGGGCGGGTGTGTGTGTGTGTGTGGGGGGGGGGGGGGGGGGTGGAAGGAAGGGGGAAGTGGTCATACCTTATTGTTTCTTGGGCTCGTTATCATGCATGCCAAGGCTGGTACAGTGTCCATCCCGTTGCTAGGGAACAGCCCGACGTTGTTATCAAGGGGAAGTAATCCACAAAGAATCGCAACCAGTAACCAGTCACAGAGAGCGCACCCATCACGACGACCAACTGTGTCACAGACAGAATGGAAGGGGTGTATAATACCACACACCACACCACCAGAACTACACCACACCAAGATGGGCAGCTACAATGGCAGTTTTAACGCTGGATGAAAACGGTATTTGAACCTACAACCTCTTGGCTGCGAGCAGACTAAAAGCTCTACCATTGAACTGGACAGCGCCCTATGATAGAAATCTTCACATGAAAATTCGAACAAAGCGAATGTTTAGCTTTGAAAGTGTATAAAAGGCATGTAAGCAGGCAAGACCTTGTTACATACTGATGTCCAGTTAAACACTTGTCCACTGCGGAAGGGATGGGACTCGACTGGGTCAACAAAGGGATGGAGGGCAGATGAGCGGCGGATGTGAACAGACCGAGATTAATCCTCTTGGTACTAGGAGACTCGCTCCGTTGGCCTCCGTCTTAATTTCAAATCTGAAAAGGAGACAAGCCGTCAATCTCCACTACAGAAGGCGGCCAATCACTCACCCCCAATGCTGACATAAGATCGATATTATTGCGATGATTTTTTTTTTTCAAATGCTTGACCTTTAAAAAAAAACGATGTTTTGTACGGTGACTGTATTTCCATCAGACACAGGGGGAAAAGTAATGCCGGACTAGGAAACTTCCTTGGTGTGAGCGCATGAAGAGAGACAGACAGACAGACAGACAGACAAGGAGAAAAAGAAAGAGTGTGTGTGTGTTGTTGTCGTTCTTCAGTTTAACCTCTTCCCACCAAAAGTGATATCATGTGTGTGTGTGTGTGTGTGTGTGTGTGTGTGTGTGTGTGTGTGTGTGTGTGTGTGTGTGTGTGTGTGTGTGTGTGTGTGTGCATGTGCGTGAGCACGCGCGCATCCTAATGTCAATGGGACTGATTATTCTGACCGTTTTTCGACGTTTGGATATGTGTGTTACCTGCAGCGGGTACAGAAGTCCGGGTTAACTGCGGAGGAACAAGGGCGTCTGTTCAGGTAAACCTCTCGTTTCAAGGTCACAACATCCGATCCGATGGATCAGAGTCTAGGATGAGAGCATAATTATGATCCTGCCCACGCAGGGAAGAAATGAAGCGCCTGTGCACGCAGTCAGAGAAAATGTGCCATTGCTGAGGACCACTTACTCACCCACCCCTGCTGTGGCATTCAGGTGTGGAAGACAACCTCATCAGGACTATGAAGGAACAAAATGTAGATTAGAAAAGAATGTAGGAATGTGTGTGTGTGTGTGTGTGTGTGTGTGTGTGTGTGTGTGTGTGTGTGTGTGTGTGTGTGTGTGTGTGTGCGTGTATTGTGCGTGTATGTGCGTGTGTGTGTGCGCGCGCGCGCGCGTGTGTGTGTGTGTGAGTGTGTGCGTGCGCGCGTGTGTGTGCGCGTGTGTGTATGTGTGTGGTTTGTATGTGTAAGTCGCGTATGTGTGCGAGTGTATGTATGTGTGTCTGTCTGTTCGTCTGTGTGTGTGTGTGTGTGTGTGTGTTGTGTGTATGAATTTGTGTGTGTGCGTGCGTGTGTGTGTGTGTGTGTGCGTGCGTGCGTGCGTGTGTGCGCGCGCGCGTGTATGTGTGTGCGTGTATGTGCGTGTGCATGCAGCGCGCGCGCGCGCGTGTGGAGCGAGCGAGAGAGAGAGAGAGAGAGAGAGAGAGAGAGATGTACCAATAGTTTCGTTTCATGTGTACATTTCATGCCCGTCTGTACACTCCTACTGTTCAGTTACTTCAGTTATTCTCAATTTATTTCTGTCATTTCAGATTAATGGGGGGGGGGGGGGGGGGGGGGGGGGGGGGGGAAGTCTCCTCTTTTCGCCCAAGCAAAACGGTTCGATCAAATCTAGAAAAATATGAAGTTGAATGAAAGTGCTATGAAGCCGAACAAAAAAAAAAAAAAAAAAAAAAAAAAAAAAAGAAAAAAAGAAAAAGAAAAGCATGAAGACTCACAAACTGGCCAAAACAAACTCGAAAAAACTGACATGAAGCCACACACACACACACACACTCTCTCTCTCTCTCTCTCTCTCTCATGACGACTCACAAACTGGCCCCCCAAACTCGAACTGCCTTGACCCCCCCCCACACACACACACACACTCTCTCTCAGCACAGACGCGCCTCTCGTCGAACTGGATATGCACTCTTTGTGCCGTTCTGGGGGGGGGGGGGGGGGCGCCCCCCTCCCTCCCCCCGCCCCCCCCCCCCCCCCCCCTTATGAACCCCCCACGCACACACGGGGGTGCTACTGACAGCACAGACGTTACCACTCGTCGAAGACAGGCCGAGATATTCCCAGCAAGCTCCATTCTGACTGGGCTGTTTGACTGACGACTTGAGTTGAGTGAAGATATGACACGGCATTCAAACAAGGCAAAGCTGGGTTCGGGACAAATAATTGAATTAAAAAAAGAACATTTCCAAATTTCTTCTGAAAGGCAATTAATTAACGGGACCCGCAACCAGACGATTCGCGTGACGTCTGAACAGCCAGGAGTGAATTTCATTTAAGTCCCCCCCCCCCCCCCCCCCCCCCCCCCCCCCCCCATCCTCCACCACTCTCTCTCTCTCTCTCTCTCTCTCTCTGGTTTACATGTCAGAACAACCAGCACTGAATTTATTTAAAGCTCCCTCTCTCTCCTTCTCTCTCCCCCCCCCCCCCCCTCCCCCCCTCTCTCTCTCTCTCTCTCTCTCTCTCTCCCCTCCCTCCCCCTCCCTCCCACCTTCTCTCTCGTGTGCTTGCTCGCCCGCTGAGTGTTTTTGTGTATGTGTGTATGTTCTGCATGCGTGTTTACGTACGTATGTGTGTGTGTGTGTGTGTGTGTGTGTGTGTGTGTGTGTGTGTGTGTGTGTGTGTGTGTGTGTGTGTGTGTGCACGCGCGTGCGCATGCATGTACGGGCACACATATATGCATGTCTGTGTGTGTATGTTTGTCTGAATGTGTGTGTGTGTGTGTGTGTGTGTGTGTGTGTGTGTGTGTGTGTGTGTGTGTGTGTGTGTACGTGTCATGTGTGTGTGTGCGTGCCTGCCTGCCTGCCTGCCTGCCTGCCTGCCTACGTGTGCGCGCGCGCATTAACTTTATCTAACGTCTCGCTGTCGATGAAGTTGATTCAAGTCGTTTATGGCAAGCACTAAATATGAACCTAGCTATGATGACTTAAACTGAATGCAGATCCTTTCTTCTCCTGAACATCAGAAGTATCACAGGAGCAGCAAACAGCACATGGAGCCGAAAATCGACCACCTCCCGCGAGACCTAGGATGACGGGGGAAACGCGATTAGGGGGAAACAGGATGCCTTCCAACAAAGACCACCCCTTGCCTTACCACAACGTAGATTCCTAGAAGCGGAAAATGCTACCCCCCCTCCCTCCCCCACCCACCCTCGCCCCCATCCCCACCCACCAACACCCCCCACCCCCACGCCCCCCTCCCTCTTCCCTCCCTTTCTGCTGCTGACTTGCCGTGCACTGGAGTTCTACGCACTGACCGAGTGGGTGCCGGCAGCGGTGCCGGCCTGACTTCAGTGTTGCGTCAACTCTGTCAAAAGATTAAAGTTCGCATTAGTAGTAGTAGTAGCAGTAGCAGTAGTAGTAGTAGCAGTAGTAGCAGTAGTTGTAGTAGGGATTGGCTTTTGTCCTTAGGCCTCGCGGCCTATTTGTGTCTC
>JADBJO010001677.1:287500-300000 GCA_016801955.1 Conus betulinus
TAAAGGAAGGAACAAATATGCAAAGCAAGAAAAGAAAAGAAAAAAAAAAAAATCGAATCGAAGAAACAAGAAAAGAATGTCAACAAAACGGAAGGGAGAACAAACAAAATAAAGGAGAAAAAGAAGAAAGAAGGGAAGGAAGAAAGAAGAAAAAGAAAGAAATGAAGGGTGGACGACGAAAGAAAAAAAAATTAAAAGGGGGGAAATTGAACGAAAGAGGGAATAAAATATAGAAACAAAAACGAAGAAAATAGGAAAGAACAAAAGAAAAAGAGAAATGGAGGAAGAACAAAAAACGACAAAACTAAAGGAGGGATGGGAAACAGGGAACAACGAAATAAAGAAGGAAGGAAAGTAAAGACGTACGACAGAAAAGGAGGAAGAAAGGAAAGAAGAAAGGAAGATAAAAGATTTTTTAAAAAAAATAAGCAGGAATTTTTTTCTGTAAAAATCATTCCATCAACCCACTCCACACCCCATTTCCTTGCTCACCTTTCTGGCCAGGTTTTTTTTTTGTTTTGTTTTGTTTTGTTTTTTGCCTACTAACTTTGTTACGGAGACAGTTTGGAGGAAGGTTTCCGAACGCGTCATAAAGCTGAACCCAGGACAGAGATGGGGAAGAGGGGGGAGGGGCAGAGAGACAAGAGAGGTTCCACATTAAGGCAGTCTGAGAGGACAGACAGACAGACAGACAGACAAGAGGGGTTCCACATTAAAGCAGTCTGAGAAGGACAGACAGACAGACAGACAGACAAGAGAGGGGTTCCACATTCGGGCATTCTGAGAGGGACAGACAGACAGACCGACAGACCGACAGACCGACAAGAGGGTTCCACATTAACGCAGTCTGAGAAGGACAGACAGACAGACAAGAGGGGTTCCACATTAAAGCAGTCTGAGAAGGACAGACAGACAGACAGACAGACAAGAGGGGTTCCACATTCGGGCATTCTGAGAGGGACAGACAGACAGACCGACAGACCGACAGACCGACAAGAGGGTTCCACATTAACGCAGTCTGAGAAGGACAGACAGACAGACAAGAGGGGTTCCACATTAAAGCAGTCTGAGAAGGACAGACAGACAGACAGACAGACAAGAGGGGGTTCCACATTCGGGCATTCTGAGAGGGACAGACAGACAGACCGACAGACCGACAGACCGACAAGAGGGTTCCACATTAACGCAGTCTGAGAAGGACAGACAGACAGACAAGAGGGGTTCCACATTAAGGCAGTCTGAAAGGGACAGACAGACAGACAGACAAGAGGGGTTCCACATTAAGGCAGTCTGAAAGGGACAGACAGACAGACAGACAGACAGACAGACGGACCAAGTGATCGCAGGTCTGGCATCAAGATGCTCACAGGGTGGGGCGAATGTAGCAAATGCCTGCACTGCTAATTCTGTCATCGGCTCGGGGGGGTGGGTGCGTGCGTGCGTACGTACGCGCGCGTAAGTGCGTGGGTGCGTGCGTGCGTGCGCGCGCGCGCGTGTGAGAGAAAGAGGGAAAAAAAACAGAGAGAGGGGTGGGGGGGAAGTGGGGGGGGGGGGGGGGGGGGCGAGTCGTGGATGAAAGGGCAGCAAATTTGGGTATCAATACAAGAAGAGGCAGAGAGCATTAATGACTTTTAATCTCTCTCTCTCTCTCTCTCTCTCTCTCTCTCTCTCTCTCTCTCTCTCTCTCTCTCTCTCTCCCTCCCTCCCTCCCTCTCTCTCTCCCTCTCTCTCTCTCTCTCCTCTCTCTCTCTCTCTCTCTCTCTCTTCTTCTTCTTCTTCTTCTTCTGCTTTGTTTGTTTTCCTTTGTCTTTTTGTTCCAACTGATAATTGTACTTTCAGCCTAGATATTTGCGTAGCCTCTAATTTAGATTTTTTTTACTACAACATTTTAAGATATTGAACACAATCCAGATCTTGCAATTATTAGAAGAAGATTCAACGTAAAAACATTTAAAAAAAAAAAAAAAAAGAAAAAAAGAAAAAGGTTCAAACTCAGCGGGTCGAAAATTGCTGAACGTTAAAATCGTCATAGACGACAAACTGCTATTGATTTCACATGTCCTTTTGTGTAAGGAAGACGGTTTAAGAAGACGATGTAAACTACTAAATGAGTAGTAAAGACCACAGTTAATGTGTGTTTAAGTACTATCAACGTCCAAAGTGTTCTCTTCTTTTTTTTTTCAATAAATTTACTTCTAGCATAAAGCATGATTGACACACCAACAGGGCGTCAACTTGTTCTATACATGTTTTTCATGTCTTGTCCTGTGTCCTTGGCGGTAA
Organism: Conus betulinus; assembly: GCA_016801955.1. Taxonomy (NCBI): domain Eukaryota; kingdom Metazoa; phylum Mollusca; class Gastropoda; order Neogastropoda; family Conidae; genus Conus; species Conus betulinus. Next base: position 289,784 of record JADBJO010001677.1, read on the forward strand.
CTAACCAACTAACCCCCCCCCCCCCCCCCCCCCCCCCCCCCCCCCCCCCCCCCCCCCCCCCCCCCCTTCTAAATTTTGCTTCATTTCCCGCCCTCAGTCCTTTTTTTTTTTTTTTTTTTTTTTTCGTGAGTGAGCTCTCCCTCCGGAGAGCGCCACCACGTCCGTCCAACGACAGCCCCCATGGACTCGCCGATACCGGTGACCCCGACGGAACCAAACCAAGGCCACAGACGTGGAGAGGACATCGAAAACTGAGGTCACCATGAGAGCAGGGCATGAAGGGCCACAGAGATTTGACTTTTTTTTTTTTATGCTGATCGATGAGAATGAGGATGATTAAGATGATGCTACGGATTTCCATTTTCGGTCTGAGACTACATGACAGGGCTGTACTCTACGCTTCCTTTCATTCATATATCCGGCGTCAACCAGCCCGAGAGATACAGGCACCTGCAGTGTTGGTCAGGAAATTTGAGCAACACTCTCAGAAACGCATCCATTAAGTGGATGAAACTCGACTGTGTGGTCCCAGTCTTCCCAACTGAGTCTGCAGCAAACTCAACTCTGGGTAGGAGCCGGTCGGGGCAGAAAAACCCTCCCCCCCCCCCTCTCTCTCTCTCTCTCTCTCTCTCTCTCTCTCTCTCTCTCTCTCTCTCTCTCTCTCTCTCTCTCTCTCTCTCCTCTCTCACCTCTCTAACAAACTGCTAACAAACTGCTCACTGCTCACCGAATAGACGGCTGCTTACAATAAAAGTGCTAAGCGCTGATTTTCGCACATTTTGAAAAAAAAAAAAACATGCGTGCAGAATTTTTTGTTTGTGACAGTGGTCTTTTTTTTCTTTAGTTTGAAATGAATTGTGCAACTTGGACCAAGTCCGAACGAAAGTCTGGTTTTCAGCAGTGGACAGAGCGACTGGTTCAGTCTGCAGGTACTGTTGTAGTCCCGAAGTTCCCCCAGACTCGGTCCATGCGTCACTCTATAGACCATGAGAGTGAGTGTGTTTTGTGTTTGTGAACATTGTCCGCGTCTGAGTGTCGTTTGCCACGTCACATCAAGAGAGAACTAAACAGAGAGTAACCCGAACGTCTAAGAGAAATTAGCAGTAGATGGAAAATGTCATTTGAAACAAATGTTTTGAAAGAATTCTTAGTGAGTCGGCCACACAACAGGAACAAACAACATCAATAAAATCAATGTCTTGTCATTCGTTTGTTCTTATTGTTATTACTATAATTATGAATACTTATACAGCGCCTAGCCTCGGCCAGAGACCAAGCTCTAAGCGCCGTACAATCCACACTCGTTTACACAACGGGCTGCCTACCTGGGTAGAATCGACTGAAAAAACTGCCAGCTGGCGCTTGATTCAGTCGTTTCCCGTGTCATCCAGTCAATATCGTTCAATATCGATCACTCAATTTCCTTACTTTCTTCATTCTTTCCATTTCTCACGCAGGGTGCATGCTATGTGTAACGTGTCATCCATACCAACGGCCAAACTGCCTTCTCTTCTGAAAGTTGGTGATGGAATTTTACGTGTGTGTGCAAGATGTTATGCGTGCGTTCATACACGAAAACCTCGGTTTATAGTCTCATTCGAAGGAGTATGTGGGAAATGGAGTCAGAACTAATGTTAACTCCGAGGGAAAAATCCCCCTGTACCGAAACGGCCCGGCGGAGATTCGAACCCGTAACCCTAGGATCACCAAGATCACGAGTCCGGCGCTCTGCCAACTGAGCTATTCCGGCCCCCATTGTCCGTGTTGTTTGGCGGGCTCACTAAGAATTGTCTTTAAAATGTGTTTCAGTTTCCGCCTGCCATCATCTCACTTTGAGACTGAGTTTCTGTCAAGCCAATTGACACAGGCTAGAAACACAAGGCCACATCACAATGTTGTTATGCTCTGCATAGTTATGCGGGCGCTGTTCTCAGTTGTGACAAGCTCCTAGCATAACATTATCACTCTCCAAAATCCCCCGAAGTCAGAGTGTGGCTGCCCACCTGGCGGGGTAATCAAAAACGGTCACACACGTAATGTTCTCATCCCCAGCTGATGCATTTGTACCATAGTGTTCAAGTACTTCGGCTGTTGGGTTGATCCCTGGAGTCTTTTAGCCAGGGTACAACAACATCAACAGGAACATTCGGTTAAAACTGACATTTCAAGAGAGAATACAAAGTGTCAGGTCGCACTTCCCCATCCCCGTCTGTTCGGCAAACAATGGCGTATTTCAAGGACAGGCGGGCAGATGTTTGCATGCCATCAACATTGCCTACCCCGTCTCTGTGACAGGTCTATCGTGCTGCCGGTTCTTCAAAGCCTCCATCTGTGGCAGCTTTTTCCTCCTGTCTTGTGTCATAGGTGAAAGTCGACTCGGCATCGTGATCAAGGCAGTAATGGTAACGTTGCTTTATAGCCCAGCCGAACTCAAAGGGCCATGTCGGAGCTGCCACTGCGTTGAAGTCAACTCACAAGTCATTCAAAAAAACAAACAAACAAACTAACTAACTAATTCGCACAACTCTTTAGAACACACCTTCCAAAAACATGATAAGCTGATTTCGATGTTAAAAACAAACAAACACACAAACGCCTCTATATCCAGGTGATACGCAGCATATGTATAGTTTGTTATCAGAACTATTTTCTCTTGATTTCTTGTAGTTAGCTTAATGTACGTATAAACATCAGCCGTAATTACTACCTTCGGACAAAGTGCGAACAGCTCGATTTAAAAACATATCGAGTGAAATTAAACTGCGATGTATTTAACCCCCTGAAAAATGATATTATACAAACGAAGAGAGACTTAAACAGCACTGCTTTAGACGCCCATATATCAGGTTTCTTGACCATAAAGTTCGCGTTTACAGACAAGCTAAGATGCATCGTTATTGAACATGAGCATCAACGCTCCCTTCCACGAAAAATCCCTGCTTACGGGTGCGCGCTTATGGACAATGCGCGCTTATGGACAATGTGCGCTTATGAACAATGCGCGCTTGTGGACAATGTGCGCTTATGAACAATGCGCGCTTATGGACAATGCGCGCTTATGGACAATGCTTATGGACAATACGCGCTTATGGACATGCGCGCTTATGGACAATGCGCTTATGGACAATGCGCGCTTATGGACGGCTTTCAGACTGACCTGCGTTGAAAATGGAGAGAGTTGGGCATCTGATTTTTTTTTCCCGAAGCAGACTTTTTTTTTTTTTTTAAAACTAAAACCAGTCGTGAGTGGGCTGTTTGTGTGAAAACCTGAGCGGAATGAAAATATGACAAGGCATTCCGCATTCCTAGCCGCTCGCTTTCCGGGCGAATAACTTGAAGACAAAATCCCCCAACATTCTTCTGCGACAGGCAATTAATCAACAGGAAACGAAGCGGACAATTCACATGACGTTTCAACAACAAGAAGGGAATTTAATTTTAAAGTCCACGAGCGCTCACATACACACGCACAGACGCGCGCGCACGCACGCACACACACACACACACACACACACACACACACACACACACACACACACACACACACACACACACACACACACACACACACACACACACACACACACACACACACACACACACACACACACACGGGTGCGAGCGCTCACACACAGTAATCCTCTCTCTCTCTCTCTCTCTCTCTCTCTCTCTCTCTCTCTCTCTCTCTCTCTCCTCTCTCTCTCTCTCTCTCTCTCTCGCTGTGTTAGCGCAAGCACGCGTATACGCTCAAGTGTGTGCTAGCGGGAGTGTTTAAGCGCGCGCGCGTGTGTGTGTGTGTGTGTGTGTAAGTTGGAGTGTGTGTTTTGATTGTATGTGTGTTTATGCGCGTGTGTGTGTATCTGTGTGAGTGCATTTGTGTATGTGTGTTTGTGTGTGTATGTATGTGTGTGTGTGTGTGTGTGTGTGTGTGTGTGTGTGTGTGTGTGTGTGTGTGTGTGTGTGTGTGTGTGTGTGTGTGTGTGTGTGTCTGAGAGAGAGTGTGTGTGTGTGTGCGTGTGCGTGTGCGTGTGTGTGTGTGTGTGTGTGTGTGTGTGTGTGTGTGTGTTTGATTTGGGTGGGATGGGGGAAGGGGATGGGGAGGAGCCTAACTGAGGAAAAGTGTGGACGAGGAACGAAAAGCTAGCACAACACACCCTGTGTGACCACTCCCTCCCCACCTTTCTCCCCTCCCTGTCAAACTCCGTTCATCAGAAAAACAAACCGCCCAATTCTGATGTTCCGTTACGCTCTGTCTGGCATTCTGGGTGTTTGAAGGAGATAACTCCAGAAATCTTTCTCAGATCTTTGTTTGGATTTGTAGCTTCAGTTTTATGATACTTCAGCTGACCCCCACAATCTCCGTCAATGCTGTCACGAGGAAGGAATCACAACTACTATAATATACTGCAACAATTTACTGCAGATCAGTTTGAAAGTGATATCGTTTGGTAGATAAAACTTACGCCATGCTGATTGTACCGAGCATTTTACATTGTTTATCGGAATTACATGTTTTTCATTGTGAAACAAAACGAAGAAAAAACTTCTCGATGCAGCAACAAAAAATCAACGCATTGCAAAGAAAGAGAGCAATCCAGGATGGTCGTGATGAGATCATTCCGTGGCTAAGTTCTCATTACCTTGTAGAAAAGTTACAAAAGAGAAACATGGCACGTTATAAATTGTCATAAGAGAAATATAAGTAGGCCAGTTGCACACACGTTTAGTTTAAACAACAGACGAGTGTGTGTGTGTGCGTGCGTGCGTGCGTGTGTGTGTGTGTGTGTGTGTGTGTGTGTGTGTGTGTGTGTGTGTGTGTGTGTGTGTGTGTCTAGGTGTCTAGGTGTAGGTAGGTGTGCGTGCGTGCGTGCGTGTGTGTGTGTGTGTGTGCGTGCGTGCGTGCGTGCGTGTGTGTGTGTGTGTGTGTGTGTGTGTGTGTGTGTGTGTGTGTGTGTGTGTGTGTGTGTGTGTGTGTGTGTGTGTGTCTGTCTGTCTGTCTGTCTGTGTCTGTCTGTGTCTGTGTCTCTGTCTGTGTCTGTGTGTGATTACTAACGTCATTTAGCGCCTTGTTCTTCATCACGTTAATTACAAGTCACTTATGGCAAGTGATAAATGTTAACATACGATTATGACAGCGTGTGTTAAAGGCAAGTCCTCTGCTCTGGTAAACAGTACACTTCGTGCCAGCAACGATCTGTATAGTCACCGTCCACCCTTCAACCACCTCCCCTCTGCCCACCTTTCTCCCTCCACCCTGTCCCATCCCACCCCCTCCCACCCGTCCCTCACCGAGACTAAAAAAATTACGGAAAACGTGTTCATATATAAACGAGATGACACTAAGCAGACAACCTTGTCGTGTCCCACAATGCAGATGAACCCCCGAAATCACCCCCCGTTCCCCCTTCCCCAACCCCCAAAACCACCAACACACACTCTCCCTCGTCCCCCCTCCCCCCTCTCTCTCCTCCCTTCCTGTCCTATATGAACAAGCACAGGCTTCCAGGGGTGGCGCAGGATTGCTCCCAGCTGCTTTGCTCGGCAGGTGAAGACAGTGCTTCTCTGGGTCCCCACCTGCACCTTCGGATGTATTCTTTTTTTCTCTTCTTGTGATGGGAGTTCTATTAACAGACTGCCTGGGTGCCAATAGTCCTTGTCTGACTGATCCCAACTGCACAATTAAATGTGCAGAACAAGGAGGACGGGGAGGAGGGTGGGGGTGGTGAGAGATGACTACACGCAGCAGGTGCTTGCACGAGCTAAATCTGTCCTTTCTCAATGTCCGGTGCGGAGAACTGGGAGGGGAGGGGAGAGGACGGGGAAAGGGAGAGGGGGAGAGACGGGATTAGCCGGGGGGGGGGGGGGGGGGGGAGACGATGGACGTGGGAGAGGTGGGGGGGGGGGGAAGTTGTGAGGTGGGGGGCGGGTGGGTTGTGAGGAGGACCCAGGAAAGGAGACGTGAGGGTAATGGCATTATTTTGTGACTCAGCCAACTGCGTTGGATGCCATCAGGGCAGGGTCAGAGGTCATGATGGTAAGAGAGGTGAAGGGGGAAGGGGAGGGGTAAAGGGGAGGGGTTAAGGGTGGGATGGGAATGGAGGCTCTCTCTCTCTCTCTCTCTCTCTCTCTCTCTCTCTCTCTCTCTCTCTCTCTCTCTCTCTCTCTCTCTCTCTGTGTGTGTGTGTGTGTGTGTGTGTGTGTGTGTGTTGTGTGTGTGTGTGTGTGTGTGTGTGTGTGTGCGCGTGCGTGCGTGAGTGTGTGTGTGTGTGTGTGTGTGTGTGTGTGTGTGTGTGTGTGTGTGTGTGTGTGTGTGTGTGTGTGTGATATGGATGGGTGGCGTCGAGATTCAGTATATGAATAAAATGAAAAAAAAAAATCACCATGTCAACGATCTGAAGTAGACCAGCTTCACTTTCATCGACTGATTGATTTTGAAAAGGGTACCGTTCAGCATCATTGGTCATGGAGTCCAAATTCCGATTCCATTAGTTCTAAGTCGGCAAAGTAGAGCTCGTAAACAACCAAGAGCCAACGTGCAAGATTGCTTCGAAACCTTTTTTTCCCCTGAAACAGGCTAGACAGGAAAACACAGACAGCATCATCCTGCACTCTTGTCGACAGTGAACAGTTCTCCAACTCCCATGTGACATGACCCTGTAAAGAACGAGAAAAGTAATGGGTCGGTGGACCAAGAGGAGAACACATGACTCACTGAATTCTGTCAACTTTCTCCTGATTGGTGCCACAAAACAAACGACTTTGAACTTGATGGTGGTTGTATTCTGGATGTCAGTTCTTGCTGTTCTGATGACTCCTCGAAACGTAATATATCAGCGGGCTGTAACAAGCTTTGACTGCTCCTGCCAGATCCAACATGATGTGAAAGTTTAGCCATATTTTCCCGACCTGCCCTTCGCTGACTGCCTCTCTAGAAGCTGTTGGGAATGACTCTGTCCCGTGTGGTCAGAATATCACTGAATAATAATAATAATAATAATAATAAATTTAATAATAATATATGTTAATTTTTATAGCGCCCATTCTCTAAAGATTAGGGCACCAAGTGCTTTACATATAATATAATAAACACTCTCGTTTACGCAACGGGCTGCCTACCTGGGTAGTGCCGACTGAAGAGCTGCCTGCCGGTGCATCATTCAGTCAGTCGTTTCCCGTATCATCCGGTCAATATCGTGCATTCAGTTTCCTTATTTCCTTCATTCTTTCCTTTTTTCACGCAGGGTGCATGCTATGTGTAACGTGTCATCCATACGACGGCCAAACTGTTCCGAAAGTTGGTGATGGGATTTTACGTGTGCGCAAGATGTTGTGCGTGCGTTCACACACGGAACCTCGGTTTGTAGTCTCATTCGGACTGTATGGGGAATGGAGTCAGAAGCGATCTTAACTCGCGAGGGAAAAAAAAAATCCCCGTGTACCGAAAGTCGAACCCGCAACGTCAGGATCACGAGTCCGGCGCTCTACCAACTGAGCTATTCCGGCCCCTGAGATAGGAGGTGGTACATCTCTGATGAGTACCGTGAGTATCATCACTAATGATCCTGTCCCGTGTGTGGTCAAAATACCACTGAATGAGGAGGTATGTCTCTGAGGAATACCATGGGTATCATCTTCACAGCCAAGGGCCGGAGTTTACTGTCGACTGTTGCCCATAGCTCCAGAGAAACGATAGTCAACTCACACCCGGGTGCCACCAATGATTTCTCTCGCTAACACAGAATGCAGATGGATCCAATAGGCTGCCCATGAATATTTTCACATCCCCTCTCACTTCCTCAAGTCTTCTCCGCCCCCCCCCCCCCCCCCCCCCCTCCCACACATCATGCCTCGCCTCTCCTCTATCCGTCCCTTTTTGGGAAATTATTTTACATATTTCTTTATACCGACGAGTGAATCATTTCATCTGCACTTGTTTGCCTCCGCTGTTCACCTCTTCTAAATACCAATCCACCGAGACATCTGAAAAGAAATGTCCCCAGGAGAGTTCCAGACAGATAAATCAGGATCAGTGTCACAGTGGATCGGAGGCAGCTCATTCCGGAAAATCCCCCTCAGAGCTATAGTCGCGCTGCGTTTTATTGAAAAAGCAAAGCCATCAAGCGAAAGCGTGTCCTGTCGTGTGTGCGTGCGTGCGTGCGTGCGTGAGTGCGTGTGCGTGCGTGCGTGTGTGTGTGTGTGTGTGTGTGTGTGTGTGTGTGTGTGTGTGTGTGTGTGTGTGTGTGTGTGTGTGTGTGTGTGTGTGTGTGTGTGCGTGCGTGCGTACGTGCGTGCGTGCGTGTGTACTCTCAGAAATGAACTGTTCATTTATTTCAAGCAAAAAAAAAAAAAAAAAAAGACCCACTTCAGTTGTTAAATCTAACGTGTACATTGGGTGGTTGTCTTCATTTCACACGCAGTCAAGTTTCTCGTGTGCTTTAGCATCTTCAAAGACATACAATATTACAATACGGGGGCAGAAAACCACAAGGCCGAATTAAAAACCGCCCTCTCTCTTCCCCCTTCCTCTACCGACTTCCTTTCTCTGGATACTGTCCATAGTAGTTGCCCATGGATCCCCAGAAAAGACAGGGGATTATCTTGTCAGCTTTGTTAATCCTTTCTGGGTTTCCCCGCCGGTCTAATCGTCAAGCTAATCCTGTTACGTCACCACCACAAGAGATGGAGCACTCAGCTTTCAGAGATCTCCGTCTGCTGGCTTCAGGGTTCTCTAAGCGGCGGGACAAGGACTGAAATCTCGTTAGGGTCCAGGATCATCTGTGTGTCTGGCTTCCCGGAGAGACAGGTCTGGGGGGTGAGATCGGTGGAGGCTGAGGTTCGAGTATGCAAAATGGATTGAATTTTCACCTTGGAGGGTTAGTAAAACAGACAGCCAGACTGAGATAGTAATGGAAGGTTTTTCTTTTGGGTCCCCCTTTCCCGTAATACAGTTCCTTTTCAGTCAATCTGTTTAGGGAGATGTTTGCTTAAGAAAAAAAAATTCTGGTCTCTGTTACTATGTGGAAAGGGGGACGGGTGGATAACGCAGTCATCGAGGAGGGCAAAAAGTTTGTGGTTCAAATCTTTGAGACGGGTTAGCCACTTACTTTCTGCATCAAATGAGTTTCGTTTGGACAGCTCGTCTTTTGACCTGTCCATCTCTTGTGGTGCCCTTAGCTATCGGGTCTTCTTGTCCCCGGAATACATCATGAGAGGAAGCGAAACGGTAATCCCTACCTGAACGTAAAAAACGAAGATCAAACTGTACAGAAACAATTTCGTCAGCCTCATCATCATGACCATCGAGAAATTCAGAAAGAAAAAATGACGAGAGAGAGAGAGAGAGAGAGAGAGAGAGAGAGAGAGAGAGAGAAGAGAGAGAGGGGGGGGGACTGACAGATAGACAAAACAGATAGGCAGAGAAGTTGGCACATACACACACACACACACACACACACACACACACACACGCGCGCGCGCGCGCGCGCGCGCGCGCACACACGCACACACACACAGTTTCGCGCGCGCGCGCATGCACGAATGCACGCACGCACGCGCGCGCACATACACACACATACACACAAAAGAGCATTCAGAGACAGACAGACAGACAAACAGACAGGCAGACAGACAGACGGACAGACGGACGGACAGACGGACATACAGACAGACAGGCAGATAGATAGACAGACGGACGGAGAGGCAGACCGACAGACAGAGAGACGGACATACAGACAGATTGACAGATGGACGGACAGACAGGCAGACAAATCCGAAAACATAACATGGCCTTCCATGATTGGTCTCAATGTGACCTTTTTATCTGTCTCTCTGTTTTCGCCTCACATTTAGGTCAACGTTGAGCACGTGCTAGAGTGCCCAAGGTCGAGGGATTCCTGGGGTCCGTCCTTACAGAGATCTGGCGTCAGACGGCTTTCATTCCAGACAGCAGACTTCTGCTCATTCTGGTCTGGAACGTGGGACCGGGGTGAGGGGAGCGAAGGGGGGGGGGGGGGGGGGGGGGGGGGGCTGAGATCTGGATGTCCCTAGAGGGTGGTTTTCTCTGGGCGTAGACTCGGAACAAGCACTACTGAACATCTCATGGTGACCATGACTAACTTTAATGGCTCGCTGTGAGTTTCTGGTGTTGGGGCTAGTGGCACAGTCTGTCTGGGTGTGGCTGCTGTGTCTTGGGGAAATGGTGCAGGGGGGGGGGGGGG
>JADBJO010001677.1:305000-315000 GCA_016801955.1 Conus betulinus
TAATTGCTTAGTCGGGGAGCCGGCGTGAGTCAGCTCTCCTTCAGAGGGCGCCACCACGTCCGTCCAATGACAGCCCCCATGACCTCGCTGATACCGGTGACCCCAACGGAATCAAACCAAGGCCATAGACGTAGAGAGGACATCAAAACTGAGGTCACTATGAGAGCAGAGCAGGAAGGGCCACAGAATTTTTTTTCCCTCTACCTTGTCCCGACACCTGTGAGATATTTAGATAACAAGTCTTTTGGCCCGTCCGCCTCTGGGAGTGACCACAGCTATCAGCCCTGGTTGACTCCAGAATATTATGTTATGAACGGAGGTGAACAGTTCAGCCATGTCAACGTCACACCCGCACACGAGCGTCAATTTCTTCAGGCCCATTATCATGACCATCAAGAAGTTCAAGGAATAACGAGAGAGAGAGAGAGAGAGAGAGAGAGAGAGAGAGAGAGAGAGAGAGAGAGAGAGAGAGAGAGAGAGAGAGAGAGAAATAAGAAGAGCAAGGCCAGAGATGAAAAGAGAGAGAGATACAGACGGAGACACACACACAGAGAGAGAGAGAGAGAGAGAGAGAGAGAGAGAGAGAGAGAGAGAGAGAGAGAGAGAGAGAGAGAGAGAGAGAGAGAGAGAAATACGAGTATTTTTGTTCAGTACAGCCCTGAGCCCCGTAACTGAATGGGATCCCATAAAGAGCGAGGTGATCCAAAGTGTTATAAGAACTGCTGGCACAATCATCCAACTATAATATGACAGTTCACACCGATATCCATCAGATGCACCGATAATTCAACAAATACAAACATTATGACAGAGTGTGTGTGTGTGTGTGTGTGTGTGTGTGTGGTGTGTGTGTGTGTGTGTGTGTGTGTGTGTGTGTGTGTGTGTGTGTGTGTGTGTTGTGTGTGTGTGTGTGTGTGTGTGTGTGTGTATGTGTGTGTGTGTGTGTGTGGTGTGGTGTGAGTGTGTGAGTGTGTGTGTGTGTGTGAGAGAGTGTGAGTGTGTGTGTGTGTGTGTGTGTGTGTGAGTGTGTGTGTGTGTGTGTGTGTGTGTGTGTGTGTGTGTGTGTGTGTGTGTGTGCGAGTGTGTGTGTGTGTGTGTGTGTGTGTGTGTGTGTGTGTGTGGTGTGTGTGTGTGTGTGTGTGGTGTGTGTGTGTGTGTGTGTGTGTGTGTGTGTGTGTGTGTGTGTGTGTGTGAGAGAGAGAGAGAGAGAGAGAGAGAGAGAGAGAGAGAAAGAGACAGACAGACAGACAGACAGACAGACAGACAGAGAAGTAAACGTTACATCGCCTTCCCTGCCATGTCCTCACTGTGATCTCTGTTTCCACCTTCACCCCACATCCAGGTCAACACTGGGCTGGTGCCAACGTGGATTCCTGGGGTCTGGTCTTAGAGAAAGACCTGGAGTTAGACGGCTTCCACGCCAGACAATAGGACTTCTACTCAGTCTGGCACCATAGCCATTACTAGTATCTGCTGTCTGGGAGGGGGGGGGGGTGAAGGTGCAGAGTGGGAAGGTAGAGACGGTGAGAGGGGGGTGGGGGTGGGGGGTTGCTACGGCGTTTGTTGTTCTAAACAAACCACTTCTGAACTTCTCCACGTGACCTTACTATATGATGGCTCCTCGGGACTGCCGGGTCCACCTGGATGTAGCTGTGTGTGTTGAGAACCTGAAGGTGTGAATGGCAGGCAGCAGCTCCTCTGAAAGAGCTCAGAAGTTATGGCGGTAAAAACAAATCATGACCCCAAAAAAAAGTTCCAAAAGAAAAACGATGAAATAAGAAAAACGAAAAGAAGAGAAAAGAAAAAAAAAATGGGAGAAAAACAGAAAGACAAAAAAAGAAGAAATAAAGGGTAAGGTAAGGTAAGGTAAGGTAAGGCTGTTTTAACCCAGCCGACCGCAAAGGGCCATTTCAGGGCTGACACCGCGTTGAGGTCAACTCACATGTCTCATTCGCACAACCCTTTAAAATACACCTCCAAATACACCGGAAACTTCGTTAAAAATCTCTCATCCGTAAAATCTCAGATCAGATGAAAAATGTTAATCTCTTTCAGAAATTCAAAGATCACATCAAGTGGGACATCTCTGAACCAGGTTTTCAGGGAGTCTGCTGTAAAGCGTTTATGTCTCACGTCATGCAAGTCCCAACACTCTCAAGGAGTAACGGTCGCCTCGGGAAAGGGAGGACAAAAAGAAAAGAACAATGATGCAAAAGAGAAAAAGGAAGAAAAATTCATGAAAGAAGGAAGAGAGAAATATCGCAAGCAAGTTGATAAGGTAGGAAAAATACATACAAAAAACGGGGTGGAGAAAAAAAACAGGAAGAAAATGTACCTAAGAAAGGAAGAAAAAAAAGACAGGTAGCGAAAGGCAAAGAAGAGAAGAAGGAAGAAAATGAGCAAGACAGGAAGGAAGGAAGAAAGAAAAGAAAGAAAAATGTTAATAGAAAAGATTTTTTTTTTAGAAAAAAGGAGAGGAACAATAGCGGGAATAAAGAAAGAAAACAAAAAGAAAACATAATGAAGATTGGAAACAACTTTCGAGAAAAAAGTCACATGGCAAAAAGAAAGGGGGAAAGGTAGGAAGGAAACAAAGTATACAAATGAATGAAGAAGAAAGAACAGAAACACAAGAGAAGAGGTAAGGGCAGAAAGAAAAAAAGGAATGGAACAAAAACAAAAAACAAACAAACAAAAACAAAAAATAATAAGCAATAGATGGAAAGGGGGGAAATATTCCATCCACCTGAACATCTCATTTCTTGGTCACCTTTTTTTTGTGAAGAGAGAAGAGGGAAAGAGGGGGAGAAGGAAGGAGGGAGGGGGGGGGGAGGTTCATAGGAGAAGGGGAATCGAACACAAAGACAGTTTGGGATGAACAGACAGTCCCACTGTGTACAGGCATGGCATCAAGATACAGAGGGGTATGCATGGATGCTGCAAACTGTCTGTACTCCTAATTCCGTCATCTGTTCCCGGTTTTGCGTAGCTGCACACCCAAAATGAATCCGCCAAGGTCTTGCTTAAAGAGTCGAGTTTTTCGAGACTGGCGCAGTTAGATTGTTTTGAGAATTTTTTTTCTTGTGTCGGAAAGTTGGTTCCCTTCATCTTCTTTCCTATGGCCATCAAGGCACAAGCCAGGTGGTTCCACGCAGACAGATTGAAATCAGAGGAATGGGACTATTTGGGGCGCTTCCAGGTGGCGCAAAGACACAGTCACGGGTGAGTGCAAAGGCCTGAAAAATAACGTCAGCGAAGGGGAAAGTCATGCGTTTGAAGACTGTTATTTCATCGGTGAAAAGCCTTTTTCTGGGATAGTATTCTTCTTAAAACCGAAAAGGCTGTAGAGTCAAAATTACCACTTTCCGCGGTCATTGAGGAGAAACAATCTGGTTTCGAAATACCGGTATCTGACCAGGAGTTATATGTTAGTGAGCTTCCTCCCCATTGGAGACTGTCTCCCCCTTTGGAGACTATAAGCTTGCTGAAGGTTCATTTTGAGAAGCATTTATTATTCCCCATTCACCCATTCAAGCACATACTGTCAGTTAGGCAGAATTATCTTCCACTGCAGATATGAAGACTTATCACCGCCCTATTTCTACAATCTAAGACATAAGAGCAAGCTTTGTTTATAATTCGATATTTCTTGCAGTCATTGCAACACCAAGCTGCTCTGTAAGTGCTGGAATAGTAGTGCTCGGCACTTACCCTTGGAATTTATTAATATATATATATATATATATATATATATATATATATATATATATATCTGACTACTTACAAAGAGTACCAACACCGAAAAACGTCTTGCCAAATGCAGCAAAGCAATTATTTACCATTTGTAATGAATCAAGCAAACCGAGCCACAGGAAGGCATCAAATTACACAATCTTATTTATGTTTCAATAACAGCGACCGAACAATACTAATACGTCATCAATTTGCCTTGGTAAATGGGTCAAGTGAAATCAAATAGCGCCAATAAATGCAGTCCTGAATGTAGTTTATCTTCCCCGAAGAAGACCTAAGAGGCCGAAACGCGCCGTGTTTTGTCTTGTGATGTGTTTGTCCCTGTCGTTTGGCGGATTTACTCATGATTCTTTTAAAGTTTTGTGAATAGAAAGACGACAACAAATACTAAAAAAGTAAAACGCACATGTGACAAAACCAGATCGGACACGATTTGTGGCCTAACGTTGATCTGTGACTCGCCCACAGTGTGTACATAGACAACCACCCTACCCTTCCTTCCCTATATACCAAGCCCCTATCACCCTCCTTCCATCTCCTACCGCACTGCCCCCCCCCCCCCCCCCCCCCCCCCCCTTTTTTTTTTTTTACTGAAGGTGTCCTGTGTCCTTATCCATGCATCGTCTAAATGCGAAGAATGACTTTGATTGAGAGTGTACAGACTGATTCAGATATCTCATTCAGCAAAGGAGCGTGCAGTGCTGGCCCAAGCTTCTTGACACCCTCAAGCTGTTCAGGGCTTGCTACCCTGATAAAACCATGACACACTTGACACGTGAGCCGAATCGGCAATTTCCCTTGCATGTTTCTGTATGTAAAAAAAAAAAAAGAAGAAGAGAAGAAAACCTTCAGACATTTGACGAAATGGGTCTATAGCAAGAATTGGGAGCTCCGTGGCACTGGTTTCGTCTGTTCACATTCTGGATTCTGGTTTGCAGTGATCTTATACGCTGCTAGTGCACAAGTCAGCTGACTACAGAGGTCACACCGAGGCTACAATTCACTTGCAAACGGAACTTTGTTAGTCTCCATACCTTTACAGGAGAAACAGATTTTTTTTTTAAATGTTAACAGGATATTATTTTCACATTCCTCGGGGTTATGGTGTATCTAAACATATCATCACAAGTCATAATCTCTATCTGTCTGTCTGCCTCTCTCTCTCTCTCTCTCTCTCTCTCTCTCTCTCTCTCTCTCTCTCTCACACACACACACACACACACACACACACACACACACACACACACACACACACACACACCCTTTGGCTCCTCCAATCAAGACAGGCGCTTGGCGACCACTTTTGGTGGGGGGGGGTGGGGGGAGGGGATGGGCGAACTACCGCTCAGTTGAGCTCTGCTTTCTGCAGGTACCCTTGCTTGCGCGGTTACAGAACCACAGTCCCACTCCCATCACTACCACCACCATCACCACCATCCTCCCACGCTCCCTCCCCCCTCCCCCCACCATCTGCACGCCCTCGCCTTCACCATCCACACTTTTTCCCCTGTTAATATTGGATGCTACGTCTTGAGCAAAGCTGGACTTCCCTGCACCATCCCCCCACCTCTTCCACCACCACCACCCCACCCCACTCACCCCGCCAAACCTTCCGCCACGCAAACACCTCTTTGTCTAATTCACACATTTTTTTTTCTCAAGTTTTTACACATATTATTGCAACATTTCACAATAAAAAAAAACAAGGGGAAAATTTAACTACACTCGGGACAGAAAAAGATAAACTTTAAAAAATATGTTAACGTAAACAAATAAAAAAGACACGTATACACATACACAAAAAATACGGATAGCAGCCAGCCATTCCTACAACAACAAAATACATGTTGATGGTATCTCACGTAGACGTTATGATTACTACCCTTAAGTGGCTCAGTGGTTTTTGTTGTTGATAGTTTTCACTGCCATCTATATACATATACATATTCGTTTTTACACTCCTTTACTTTCAATTTATTCTTTATATGTATGCTAGTCAGTGTTAAACTTTACCGTGTTAAAGGTCACATAGGCGATGTACTTGTTTTTCTTATTTCTATAATTCAATGAACACATTTATATGAGAAACTTTTTTTTCTTTTTTTCAATTTACATTTGTAAATGCAGAATTTATCCTACAGCAGGATCAAGTCTAATACTGTGGATATGTCGGAAATCTGTATCGTGTCCAAACACTCTCATTTTTCTTTCATTTATCAAGAAAGAGCTCTTCATCCATCTTTACAGACAGTGGAGACAGACCTCAGACTCGTTGACAGAGGATGGAGTGACACCAGCAGACTGGCTGAGGACCGTGCACAGTGGAGCGCCTTGACTGCCTCATGCGTCGCAAGACGCGGGAGCATCTAGGTCCAAGGCTAAGTCTGTCTTTAAATCATTTGTTCAAATCGTGCCCACACAAAACACCTGCCCTCTTCCTCACCACTATTAGAGTGGCTTTCAGCTGTTGTCACAACACAGACCGCCACCCACCATTGTGACCACCTCCAACCCATCCGCTGTCTCTCCACCCATCTAACCTAGCACCAGTGCCCCTCACAGGTGTGTGTGTGTGTGTGTGTGTGTGTGTGTGTGTGTGTGTGTGTGTGTGCGTTGTGCGTTTCGTGTGTGTGTGTGTGTGTGTGTGCCAAACATTTTTCCCTCAGCTTTTAAAGACAGCCAACATCGGTTTGTCCACGACTCTTTCGAATCGAAGGGGCTCTGGTTGATGAAGGTAGACAAGAGAAGACAGAGGGAGGGAGGAGGGAGAAAGAGAAAGGAGGGAGAAAGATAGAGTGGACAGACGGTGACAGAGACAGACACAGGCAGAGAGAAGGGGGTGGGTGAGAGGGAGACAAAGAAAATACAGATGTGTGTGTGTGTGTGTGTGTGTGTGTGTGTGTGTGTGTGTGTTGTGTGTTTGTGTTGTGTGGTGTGGTGTGTAGAGAGAGAGGGAGAGAGAGAGAGAGAGAGAGAGAGAGAGAGAGAGAGAGAGAGAGAGAGAGAGAGAGGCAGGCTAGCTCTTTTCAGGTGATTTTCAGGGAAAGAAAACTTCAGGAGTTTCGACACCATGTTTTGCTCTTTTCGCTGGACAGCGAGTGACACTTTGTGGGCAGATGAGATTGAGTTGTTACGGCACGCAGACAAACACTTAGCTCGTGCCATGGTGCCTGTACGTAGAGGGGTAGTGTTGGAGGAGGAGAGGAGGGAGGAGGAGGAGGGAGGTGTTAAGATAAAACGTAAACATTGTTCACTTTGTTTTTTTTTTTTTCTGCAGTATAGAACTTCAGATTCCCTTCCTCCATCCCCCAACCCCTCGACCCCCCCCCCCCACCCCACTGAATCTGGGCTTTTCCTTTCCCTAATTCCCAACTTTTCAGGGACTTTGTCCAACTGGAGACAAAGAAGCAAGAGAGGGATCGAGGTTCGTACTGCAGGCTACGTATCACGCTCTGGGAGGCTTTTAGGGAATTGTGCTTATTTTTCCCCCGACGAGAAGATGGATAATGATGCGAGTACTGCAAGTGGATTTCTCTCGCTATTATGTCATGGGCAACAGATGACACAAACTCTCTCAGACAGGTAGCTCGTTAGAGACATCATCCTTGCCTCCACCACCACCCCACCCCACCCCACCGCATCCCGCCCCCCCCCCCACACCCCACATCCTCATCCCTACCCTCTCTTCCATCCCCCATTCCTGGTTTTGGAGAAGCAAAGTCAATCCTGCGAGAGAGAGATTTCGTGGAGGGAAAGCCTAGAGAGGGAAAAGGATTCCTGAGATGAGGGTCCTCAACGCAGCTGACAGACCAAGTGGAGAAAGAAGGGAAGTGAAATGTTCCTGTCAAGGTCAGCCATCACATCTTCAGGAAAGCAGTTTAGTACAAACGAAGAACCAGGACTGTTCCACTCTTCTGTCAACATGGAGTGCTGGTCTTTGTCGTACCAACCTGTCTTCACTCTTCTGTCAACATGGTGTGCTGGTCTTTGTGGGACCAGCCTGTCTTCACTCTTCTGTCAACATGAGTGCTGGTCTTTGTGGTACCAACCTGTCTTCACTCTTCTGTCAACATGGTGTGCTGGTCTTTGTGGTACCAACCTGTCTTCACTCTTCTGTCAACATGGTGTGCCGGTCTTTGTCGTACCAATCTGTCTTCACTCTTCTGTCAACATGGAGCGCTGGTCTTTGTGTACCAACCTGTCTTCACTCTTCTGTCAACATGGTGTGCTGGTCTTTGTCGTACCAATCTGTCTTCACTCTTCTGTCAACATGGTGTGCCGGTCTTGGTGGTACCAACCTGCCTTCCTGGAAATATGATTACTGGTCTTGGACAGAAACACACACCCCACTCGCATCCCCCACCACCTCTCTGAACAAACCACAGCAGCACCACCAACCCACCTCTACGCCCGTCCCTCAACATCTTCTAGAGAGACAAAAGAGAAATGTGAACAGATCACAAGGACAGGAACAACAATTTTTTTTTTTAGAAAAGGACAAGGATATATTTTAAAGAAATTTGTGTAAAACCCGTTTTTTCTCGTCCACCCTCCTTTCAGCACATAACAAACTCTACGTTTATGTTTTCACAAAAACAGTTTCTAAAATAATTTACACCTGGAAAGGGTAGATTTATCAGATCAATGTCAACGTTTTCGTGACAAAGGACTCTCAAACTTTGAGCCTATATAAGAGTTCCAATCGACGAAGAACATTCCGATTTTGCTTTAATGACGGGATCTAGTGTCAAAATGTTCATATTCTTTCCCTGCAAGTAATAAATTATAAAGCCAGTGTTGTGTGTGTGTGTGTGTGTGTGTGTGTGTGTGTGTGTGTGTGTGGTGCTATCAACTTCACTTGGTATCTTGCCCTTGATCAAGCTGCTTAAACATCATACCGATACTCCCCTCCCCTACCCCCACATCAAAACCCATCCCATCCCACCCCTTCCCCAATTCCCTCCATCCCCACCAGCACACACGAATCCTTGGGGAAATGTGCACGTGCACCAAAACGGGAGGGCTCCAGACAGACAGACAGACAGAGACAGACAGACAGACAGACAGACAGACAGACAGATAGACAGACAGAGAGACAGACAGTCTGTTGTCTACCATAACGCTAAATGAAGCCCCAAAAATTATGCCCCCCCCCCCCCCCCCTCTCCTCTGACCCGCCATCACACATAGTCCCTCACCCCTCCCTCTCCTCCATCACTGCCGTGACCGCGGTACAAGATGCTCAACACACAGACGATATGGTCGCCGACAGCAGCCGACTGACTGATCCCAAATGCAGCATCAAAATCAATGTGCAACAACAACAACAACAACAAAAAAGATGGGAGTTTGAGGGGTGACATCAGTAAGAAGACAGAGGGAAGGGGAAGTCAGCGTGATGTCGTTTATCACTCCGTCAACCGTATGGAGTGACGTCACTGCTGGGCCAGAAGGCGGGGGGGGGGGGGGGGGGGGGGAGGGGGGGGGGGGGGGGAGGGGGGGAGACAGACAGACAGACAGAGAGGTGATAAGGGAAGTAGAGGGACAGGGTGGGGGTGGCAGGGGGCGATGGGATAGAGGCGAGTTGACGAGAGTTTCTCTCTCTCTCTCTCTCTCTCTCTCTCCTCTCTCTCTCTCTCTCCCTCTCTCTCTCTCTCTCTCTCTCTCTCTCTCTCTCGTGTCTGTGCGCGTAGAATGGTGGTGCTGAAATTCAGTGAATGATTAATGAACCGCGAGACTTTTACCGTGTCCACAGTTTGAAGCGGGCCGGTTCATGTTCATCTGCTGTTTGGTGAACCACGAAGGCATATTCAGGCGCCTTCCAACATCATTGCTCCTGGAATGAGGTTGCAAACTTCATGCAGGATGTTTTCGGCAAGCTAGAGCACTCTCTCAAACAAAGAGCACGCTCGACATTGCTATGAAGGCTGTATGTTTCCCTCAAAGTATGTCAGGCAAAAAACAAACAAACAAAGAAACATCGTGTTGCACTCATTGATCGAAGACATTGCTTCCCCGACATCCATTTGACATGAGCCAAAAAAGATACCTGATGGTTGCCTGGTCCGATCAGAGGACATTTGTATTTATCGTGTATGGTTAAAACAAAAATGATACACACTGAAAGCACCTTTCTTTGCAGACCTCTCCGTCTTCAAGACAACGTTTGTCGTGTATCTTTTCCCACAACAACAGATTGTTAATGGATGGTGATTGCGCCCCTGTGGTCAAACCACCACTCCGTAAG
>JADBJO010001677.1:320000-335000 GCA_016801955.1 Conus betulinus
CCTATGACGACAGTAATGGCTTGGTCACAGAGCCAGCGTGAGTGAGCCGTTTCCTCCGGAGGACGTCCCCACGTCCGTCCAACGACAGTTCCCGTTGAATTGCCGCTTCCAGTGCGACCCAGACAGAATCAGACAATGGCCGCAGACGTGGAGGGGCAATCCAAATTGAAGTCACCATGACAGCAGGGCATGAAGGTTCGCAAAATTGGGACATTTTTTTTCATGCTGATCGATGAGGAGGATGAGGATGATGAAGATGATGCTACGGGGATTTATTCTGGTCTGAGACTGCGTGACGGAGTTGTACTCTACGCTTTCTTTCATAATGTATCCTAGCGTCAACCAGGCCCGAGAGATACAGACACCTACAGTGTTGGCCGTGAAAATTGAGCAACACTTCCAGAGACGCATCTATCAAGTGGATGAAACTCGATTGTGTGATTCCAGTCTTCCCAACTGACCCCATACCACCGGGTAGGAGCAGGTGGGAGTAGAAAAATCCCACATATACACGGCTCTGACGGGAATCGAACCCACGACCTCCCGACGGGAAATCCGCGACGCTAACCACTTGGCCATGACGGCTGGATCCTCACATAATTCATTGTTCAGAGATCACCAACACTATAAACATCACCCACAACGTCAACTCTCATCTTTCTTTTTCATCTTCAGTTCAGGTATCACCGACATTTTCGTGCGTTTTCGCGTCTTTTAAAAGCAAACAACGTGTCGGCGGGAAAAAAAAAATCAACATTGAGCCCTGAGGATATTGTCCATGGCGGGTTTGCTCTGGAATCAAAATGATTTCAGATAATGTCAGTTCCATGAATCCCTTCCGGATTCCAGGACCGTGTGTGACTTGTCCAGTTGATCTTGTCACGTGATCAGCACAAGCGGACAAAGTACTCAGCCCTTAGTGGTCTCCGTCTCCTCGGCTTTGGGTTCTCTTCGCGGCAGGACAAGGATGGAAATTCCATTGTGGGCCAGGGGTCGTCTGTATTTATGTCTGCGTGGGGAGGGGGGGGGGGGGGGGGGGGGGGGGGGGAGATGAAATCAGTGAACGTGAACGGTCGAGTGAAGAAAAAAAAATGGCAGTAATATTTTCTTGTGGAGAAAGAAAAAAAACACAGACAGTCAGACTGACACGGCCATAGAAAAGGTTTTGTTGTGGTCCGATTTGTCACAATACAGAATCCATTTCTGTCAATGAGTGTTTGAGAGAACTTTGAACGATTTTCAGAGGCTGTTTGTTAGGTAGGTAAAGAGCCTGGTGCATAACGCACTTGCTGAGGAAGCAGAAGTATCTACATGCGCAGTTCGAACCGATTGGGGCGGGTTTTTTCCCTCCCCCTTTTTTCCGCCAATCTGCGAGTTTGCTTTTTTTTCTTCTGTTTCCTTTTCTTACGCCTACCCCAAACTACATTATATTCACAGCTCTTTCGTCTGGTCGACCCGGTTAACATACTATTAAAAGAAGCAAAAAAGTTCTAACTAGCCTTGAAGCCTAAGACAAATCGAATTCTAAAGAACTGTTATCGTCAGCTTCGTAGTCATTACCGTAAATGTACACACACACAACAACAACAGCAGCAGCAACAACAACAACAACAAAAAGGGCGTCATGATTCGTGTTTCTAATATGTTAAGGCTATGGAAATTACGAAAACTAGCGATGGGTATCTTGATTTGATACAGTTTCATACGAAAGGGTCATCAGACATAGCTGACCGACAGCTGTTACCCTCTATGATGAATACTGACCTGATGTTTTTCATTCAGGAAGATAACTGAGGGGATCACTTGCCAATATGGATGTTTTTTTATGTCCAACCAAAGACAGAGAGAGAGAGAGAGAGAGAGAGAGGAGAGAGACAGCGACAGAGAGACAGAGACAGAGAAAACACATTGACAGAGACAGATACAGAAACACAGAAAGAAGAGGGCGCGCGCGCGCGCACACACAACACACACACACACACACACACACACACACACACCACACACACACACACACAGAGAGAGAGAGAGAGAGAGAGAGAGAGAGGAGATAGAGAGAGGAGAGAGAGAGGAAAAAAAGACAAGACAGACAGACAGATCTACAGAAGTCCTACTAAGTTATCAGACTTTCCCTGCCTTGTCGTTCCGTGACCTCTATTTTGTGACCTCTGTTTGTGACCCTCCATTTTCACCTTGCACCCACGCCAGCGATGACCTCATGACAGAAGTGTCTACACCCACAGCTGGGGACTTCTACTCTGCCTGGGTTAAACTTGCTGGCACTGCGTCAAAGCCATGGCAGTCGTCTGTGATGGGGCGGGGAGAGGTGGGAGGGGCAAGTGTATGGCTTTCTGGCTGCAGTGAAATCGGACCTGGCACTGGTGAACATCTTAGGTGTGGTATGACTTGGATGGCTCCTGATGGTCTACTGGTACTGGGGGGGGGGTTAGGCCCTGGCTGAGTGTACCTGTGCATTATATTTCTGTCGCTGTGGGCAGTTCACTGAGCAAAGCGATATAGGATAGGGCATGGGAAAAGATGATGAAAGTACAGAAGGAATCACAACGGGGGAGAGAAAAAAAAAGAGAAAAAAGGAAGAATGAAAGAACAGAAAGGAATGAAAGGAGAACGAAAGAAGGAGCGAAGAAATAAGAAAGTGACTAAGGAATGAAGAACAGAGAGAAGAATGGAATTTAAAGAAAAAGGATGTAGGAAAGAAGAAAAGCAGAAAAAAAGGGAAATACAGAATGAAAAACAGAAGAAAAGGAGAAGGAAAGAAAGGAAAAAAAGAAAGGAAAGAGGAAACGAAGCTGAAAGCAAAGAAAGGCAAAAGACAGAAAAGACAGAAAAAATAAGAAAGACAGACCTTAGAAAGAAAAGGAAGGTTAGAAGGAACCGGACGAGGAATGAGAGAGAGAAGGGGAGATAGAGGGGGGGGGGGGGGGGGGGGGGTGAGGGATAGGAGGAGGGAGGGGGGGAGAAAGAAAGAAATGCAGACAGAGAAATAAATGAACCAAAGGAAGAAAGGCAGAAAAGAAAGAAAGTGAAGAAACAAATGAAAACAATAGGAAAGAAGGAAAATTCATTCCGTAGTCTACCCTGCAATCTTATTCCCCATCGCCAAATTTTTTTGCAGCAGAGAAGAGAGAGAGAGATAGAGAGGAGAGAGAAGAAAGAGAGAGAGAGAGAGAGAGACGAGAGAGAGAGGAGAGAGAGGAGGCGGGGCTGGGTCAGGAGAGAAGAGAATTGGGGTGAGGGAGTGGGGATGCAAGTTAGGTCCGAACTATTCCAAGCATGACATCAAATGCTGACAGGGTGGGACTCGGTGTAACAAATGCCAGCCGCCTCTAATCTGCTACTACTACGTCCCTCATCTGTTCTGGGTGGCATGAATATGGTGAGTCTGGAGACCGAGGGAAGGGTGGAATGTAGGGGGTGGGGGGAGAAGACGAGGATACGGAGAGGAGAAAGATCGAGGAAGGGGGGAGGGGGAGTCATTTGGAAATCCTTGTAGGACAGGGAGAAAGGCATCAATGACCTCGGATCTAATGTAGTCCGTTTGGGTGTCAAATGGCCATAAGGATTATGTACAATCCTCTCTCTCTCTCTCTCTCTCTCTCTCCTACATATTCATTTTGTGTGACGAGAAAGCACGTCATTATTTTCTTTTTCTTCTACAGGGCTTCGAGACTCATCATCAACACTTACGTAAGCCATTGCAATTTATGTTTCTTTGCATTAACACTTTTTTTTTTTTTTTCGGCGCTGCAAATATTAATATTATACCCCCTTGACATATAGGCTATATGTAGGCCATTGTCAATAAAACATATCTGAGCGTCTCTCTCTCTCTCTCTCTCTCCTCGCCTCTCGTCTCTCTCATCTCTCTCTCTCTGTGTGTTGTGTGTGTGTGTGTGTGTGTGTGTGTGTGTGTGTGTGTGTGTGTTGTGTGTGTGTGTGTGTGTGTTGTGTGTGTGTGAGTGGAGGAGTGTGTGTGTGTGGTGTGTGTGTGTGTGTGTGTGTGGTGTGAGTGTGCCTCTCTCTGTCTTTGTCTGCCTGTCTGTCTGTCTGTCTGTCTGTCTGTCTCCTCTCTCTCTCTCTCTCTCTCCCTCTCTCTCTCTCTCTCTCTCTCTCTCTCTCTCTCCATCCTCGCTCTCTCTCTCTCTCTCTTTCCTCTCTCCTTCACCTATTCTTGTTGTTTTTTTTTTTTCCCTTAATCTTCATCTTCTGGTTTCAACATGCAATTACCTATTCTTTTTGTTGCTTTTTTCCTTAATCGTCCATCTTCTGCTTTCAATATGCAACTGTGATTTGTGATTTGAATGTAGATGGTTTATTTAATCTATGAATAATACTGTATGCACCATAGCTGTTTTTACACTTCTTAAAATCAGTACAAGACGATTCAGGCTAGGGCGCTTCGGAAGGGTTTATACATTATCATTGATAGAACAATAGACTACTCGTGATTTTTGACTCGTCAATCAGGCAGTAAATACCAGAAACAGCAGACGGAGTGCATTCATTTCTATGCCATTCTGTACAAAGGAATTAAAAAGCACATTATGCGTACTTGAAGCACGATAAATCTTAAAGTCTTTCTCTTTCTTAAGTTCAGTTTTAGCACTTCATACTGAATGGAAAAACACACCTCTCTCTCTCTCTCGTCTCTCTCTCTCTCTCTCTGTCTCTGTGTGGTGTGTGTGTGTGTGTGTGGTGCGCGCGCGCGCGCGCGCGCGCGCGCGTGTGTGTGTGTGTGTGTATGTGTGTGTATGTGTGCAGGCGTGCGTGCGTGCGCGGTGTGCGTGTGTGCGTGCGTGCGCGTGTGTGCGAGTGCGAGTGCGTGTGTGTGGTGTGTGTGTTGTGTGTGTGTGTGTGTGTGTGTGTGTGTGTGTGTGTCTGTGTGGTGTGTGTGTGTAAAGACACAGAACAGATCAGCATATTTCACCTGTTGATTGTTTGTGTATAATTCATACAAACGCACAGGCTCCTAAACATTGTTTGACAGAGAGGAGAGAGAGAGAGAGGAGGGAGAGAGAGAGAGAGAGAGATGGAGAGACAGACAGACAGACAGACACACACACACACACACACACACACACACACACACACACACACACACACACACACACACACATACATACATACAGACAGAAAGGCAGACACTCAGACAGACAGACTGACCGGCGGGACAGAGAGACAGAGGGACAGACAGACAGACAGACAGAAAATCAAAGAGACTGACAAACAGAAAGACACACACACACACACACACACACACACACACACACACACACACACAGAGGTCGATAGAAACCCTACAAAAAGTTATGAGACTTTCCACGCCCTTGTCCGTGTGGCGATCTCCGTGACGCCAGTTCCACTCGGCACTCATGCCAGTGATGACCTCATGTCAAAACGTCCACTCCACGGCGGGACAGCTCCTCAGCCCACTTTCATGTTTGCTGGCACCGCGACCTGCCTATGGTTGTGGGGGGGGGGGGGGGTTGGGGGGGGGGGGGGGGGGGGGGGGGGGGGTGGCGAGGGATGGGGGGGGGGGGGGGGGGGGGGGGGGCAAAGCGAATAGTTCACTGCGTGTGGTGAGTCAGATCAAGCACCAGTGACTATCTCGCAACTACGAAATATTTTCAGAAATGATTTTCAGTAACCCCGCCGGTTCACGTGGACGAACACTTTACAAGACAGAACACGACGCGTTTCGACCTCTCAGGTCTTCTTCAGGCAAGATCAACAACAAACATTCTGGACAATGGAAACGAAGAATCAGCAATCCTGTATCTTCTCGAATTTTCGTTTTTTTTTTTTCATTATCCTGAATGTTGTTTATCTTGCCTGCAGAAAAACGTAAGAGGTCGAAACGCGTCGTGTTTTGTCGTGTGATCTGTTTGCCCGTGTGAACTGGCAGAGTAACTTGAATTTTTTTTTTTTTTATCTGTTTCAATTCCGCCAACAGTTTTCTCTTTGAAACTACCTATAACTTTGATAGCTACACATGGACTGATGATGCGGGGGGGGGGGGGGGGGGGGGGGGGGGGGGGGGGAGAGGGGGAAAGGGGGATAAGGGGGAGCAGGTCCTTTCTGGGTATGCTACGTCATGACTTATATCCCATGTGAGCAGTGAGTGAGCGGACGCAACATGGAATAGGGCAAGGGAGTACGATAACAAAAGCACAGAATGAACAATAAAGACAGGACTTAGAGAAACAGAACAGACGAATGGACGAAGATAGAAGAAAGGAGATGAGAGATAAGAAGAAAGAAAGAAGAAAGAAAGAAAAGAAAGCAAAGAAGAAAGAGAAGAAAGAATAGGAACGAAAGAAGAAAAAAAGGAACAGAAGAATGGAGAAAGGCAAGGGAAAGGGAAAGAAGGGAGAAATAGAATGAGGCCGAGAAAAAGAAAAAGAAAGAAAGAAAAGGAGAAGGAACGAAGAGAGGGGAAGTAAGAAAGGAAAGGGGGGGAGAAGAAAGCTAAGGGGAAAAAAAGAAAGAAGAAAGGAAGAGGGAGGAAAGGAAGGATTGGAAGGAAAAAAAGGGGAAAAAAGGGAAGAAAGAGAAAGAAGAAAAAAAAAACAGAAATGAGAAAAAAAAGGGAAAGAAGGGCACGAAGATAAGAAAGAAGAAAATGAAAAGAGAAGAAGAGAAGGAAGATGGGAGGGAGGGGGAAAGAAAGAAAGAAAGAAAAAGAAAAGAAAGAAAGAAAAAGAAAAAGAAAGAAAAAGAAAAGAACGCAAGATGAAGTGAAGGGAGAAAGAAAGCAAAGAAAAGAAGAAAGACAGAAAAGACAGAAAACTAGGAGATAACGCTGAAGGAAAAAAAAAAAAAAAAAAGAGGAAGGAAGACAGAAAAAAAAAAAAAGAAAAGAAAGAAAGAAGGAAGAGAAAGGAAAGTGAGAGAGAGAGAGAGAAAGAAAAGCGAGACAAGAGAAGGAAAGAAAAGAACGAAGGAAAAAGGCAAGAAAGAAAGAACAGAAAGGAAGGCAGTAAAGAACATTCTTTCCATACATCGACTCTGAATCCTACTCCCCTAACTGCCGTTTTGCGCAGAAGACAGACGAGAGGTCGGGTGGGGGAGAGAGAGAGAAGGGTGGCGGGCGTCAGTGCAATGAGGTTTTGGGATGGACAGACAACCTGGCTGATTCCAGCCATGGGCATCAAGATGCAGACAGGACGTGACTGGGTGCAGCAAACGCCTGCAGTTATTTCCCTTATCTAGTCAGGGGGCCGGGGGGGAGGAGGGGGGGTTGAATACGAGAGGTTGCAGGAGAAGGAGTGGATATATGGTGGAGGGAGTGGGAGGTTGTGGAATGTAGGGGGTGGGGAGTGAGACGAGGACACATGGGGAGAGAGAGACTAGAGGGTGGGATGGGGTGGGGGGGGGGGGTGGGAGTGGGGGGGGGGGCGCATTTGAAAACCTTCCAAGGCCAGGAATCAGAGCATCGGTGACTTGAGATCTGATTGAGTCTTTTGGGTGTAATTAAACATCGCATGTCAAGTCTCTCTCTCTCTCTCTCTCTCTCTCTCTCTCTCTCTCTCTCTCTCTCTCTCTCTCTCTCTCTCTCTCCAACTGTCGCCCCACCCTACACACTGCCCCTATCCTCCTCTGTTCTCACCCCCCCCCCCCCCCCCCCCCCCATCATTTTTGTTGTTGGTTGTTGCTTGTATGCATTGGTTTTCTTATGATTGCGTACATACGCATTATGTATTTGTCAAGCCTTTGCATACAAAAGCGGTGTGTGTGTGAATAATGTACTCCGTCAACCTTTGTGTTGTTTTTCTCTCCTTATTTGGTTTTCTTTTCTTCTTTTCATTTTCTTGTCTTTAACTGCATGATCTAGCTAAGCATGGACCGATTGGAAAAATAGGCTCTGCCCAAATATTCAATCCTTCAGCGAAATAAAAGTGTTCTGAGCTCAGAGTATTGAGTTCTGAACCTACCTCTCTCTCTCTCTCTCTCTCTCTCTCTCTCTCTCTCTCTCTCTCTCTCTCTCTCTCTCTCTCTCTCTCTCTCTCTCCTTACCCATAATTTGTTGGGTTTTCGTTTTTACTCTTCATCCCGCACTTTCAATTTCTATAGTGTTTAGGACGCGGATGTTTATTTAATCTATAAAGAAGACTTTTGGCACAGTGACTGTTTTTAATTTTGAACTTAGAAACACTTCTTAAAGTCAATGCAAGATTCAAACTTGAAATTTCGTAAATGTTTTTACATCCTCATCAATACAGACCAAAAAAAACCGTGTGTTCTCTTAACTTGTCCATTATGTAAGCAAAGCGAAAGACGACGACGTACTTTTGTTTTTATGTCACCGCGTCGAAACGCTTGAAGAGCATAGTATGTATAATAATAATAATGAATACTTACATAGCGCCTATTCTCGGCTAGAGACCAAGCTCTAAGCGCTTTACAATCCACACTCGTTTACACAACGGGCTGCCTACCTGGGTAGTGCCGACTGAAGAGCTGCCAGCTGGCGCTTCATTCAGTCGTTTCCCGCATCATCTAGTCAATATCGTTCTTCATTCTTTCCATTTCTCACGCAGGATGCATGCTATGTGTAACGTGTCATCCATACCAACGGCCAAACTGGCCTACTCTTCCGAAAGTTGGTGAGGGATTTTACGTGTATGCAAGATGTTATGCGTGCGTTCACACACAGAACCTCGGTTTACAGTCTCATTCGAAGGACTGTATGGAAAATGGAGTCAGAACCAATGTTAACTCCGAAGGGAACCACCCCCACCCACCCCCCCTTGTACCGAAACGGCCCAGCGGAGATTCGAACCTGCAACCCCAGGATCACGAGTCCGGCGCTCTACCAACTGAGCTATTCCGGCTCACTTGAAGTGCTATCAATATCAAAGTCATTTCTGATTCAGTGCAGTGTTAGCATAACATAATGAACGGAAAAAACAAGCATCTCTCTCTCTCTCTCTCTCTCTCTCTCTCTCTCTCTGAAACATGCACGTACATACGGTTACATACACAAACACCCTAGAGCACACACACACACACACACACACACACACACACACACACACACACACACACACACACACACGTGGATGACAATGCATAAACTATCACCATAAGAAAAACCCCACTGAACAAACTAAACAGAACTCGACTAACCCACAGGTACAAGCTGAGTAACACACCACACACACACACACACACAACACACACACACACACACACACACACACCACACCACACCACACCACCACCTATTTTCTTTAATTTGTAGTCCAGTTAAGCATTTACTTTAAGATTATGCTATGTTGTAGGGATGTTTAGAGGGACATTTATATGCCCTTAGATAACCACGTTATGCATCCACTTACATAGACACAGACATTTCTCTCTCTCTCTCTCTCTCTCTCTCTCTCTCTCTCTCTCTCTCTCTCTCTCTTCGTGTAATATCACATATGTGAACAGAAATAAAACTGAAGGACTACTACTATACCACCACACACACACACACACACACACACACACACACACACAAACGCAGTGACATACACGCGCGCGAGGCTCTCCTTCACATGCTATTAAGTAGCCGACAATAAACAAGTACGGTAACTCTTGCTCCCAAAAGGAAAACCTAACACAGAGTAACTTTTATTCCAGACTGGCACAGCCTTTTAAACTGGAACAAAGTCAGACAAATACAAAGAGGAACAATCTAATAGTGGGAGAAAAACAAGCGCAGGCCAACAACCCCTCCGTCATCACACTAATTACTTGGTAAAGATTTGAACTTAAGGCGAGGAGGGGTGTGTGTGTGTGTGTGTGTGTGTGGGGGGGGGGGGGGTTAAGATGAAGAAAATGGGAACATAAAATTAAGAAAATATATCATAAATACGAAAACTCTTCACTAGCTGAGTGAGGTAACCATCGTAATCCCTCCTGAAGGCAGATCTATTTGTATTGCCTGCTCCTAGGCCTTTCGTCCGCTGGATCGGACTCATCAGGGAGACACGGCTATCACGCAGTCGTTATTTTCCAGCCCGAGTACTGCATGCATGTTCCTGTTCCTACCCTCAAGGCATCAGAGGCCATGGCTACACACGTTGTTGTCGTCGCCGTACAATGCTCCCCCTAATAGGGGGCCTGTTTGGGGCTAATTGCTCACCGCTAGGCAGCGTCCAGATAGTACCACCTGCGCCTTGTTCTGAGACCCCCATCCCCCCCCCCCCCCCCCCACCGGCACTAGGATGGAGCTAATCTATTGACAATGAGACTTTCTAAATAGATGGAGGTAGTGATGGGTTGAGATGGAACGTGGGTGGGATGTGTGGTGGGGGGTTTTAGGGATGGGGAAAATTGTGTGTGTGTGTGTGTGTGTGTGTGTTTTAATGTGTATGTGTGTGATGTGCTACAGATAAGCTACCCTTCATTTTCGTTAATTCCACTCATATTGCCTCTCTCTCTCTCTCTCTCTCTCTCTCTCTCTCTCTCTCTCTCTCTACCCCCCCCCCCCCTCCCCCCCAACACACGCACACACACACACCTGGATGACAATGCATAAACTATCACCATAACAAACCCCACTGAACAAATTAAACAGAACTCGACTTACCCTCAGGTACAAGAGAAGCCTCACTAGACACAGAACATTAAGGATCCACCACACAAGGAAATGTGTACGAGAGATTGAGAATTCCTGTCATTCCACGCACCAGTCAGAGAATGTACTGGTTCTGTGCAGCATGAGAACAGAGTGACAGTAGGCAGACTTCCTGCCCACCCCTCACCTTGAAAGACGATATTTACTTTGCTTACTTTGGTGATGATGGAGGTTTGAAATAGGGGGGGAAAATGGCTCATCTTTTTGTTTGTCATTACTTTCTCTTCTACGTCTGGATACTTGGTTTGCCGAATTCTGTAAACTGTATCGCTATTGGTACACGGTATCAGCGTAACACACCGGTTCCAGAACCCATGAATTCCCAAATGAAGTGTCATACAAACTGTGTAAATCAAACGAAATACGCAGGGAACCGGAAAAGAATGCAGTTTAGCCCCCCACCCCCCCCCCCCCCCCCCCCCTTTTTTTTTTTTTTTTGTATGCAATTGGTCGCATCAGTTACTGACCTGACTGTTTTTCTCCTTTCAGGGAGGACCAGAATATGACTTTCTAAGGAACAACCAAAATCACGACAAAAAAGGATGATTTCAATATGAATCATGCATGATGTGTGATGGCTGTGTGCAACGGGACAACTACATTGCATTCAGACCTCAGGGCCTGAGCAGTGTCACTGGTTAATGCAAAGGGCAGGTATGGTTTACGTCTTGTCCACTGGACTCTCTCTTCCCAGCTGTTGCCGTATTCATCTGGCCACTTACCTGTGCGTTAAACGACGATTCTTTTGTGCGTTGTATCCTCATGTCTGTGCAGATGGGATGTGGCAGCTACAGATGGACCAGACCACTTGCAGTGCTGTACCATTGACAAAACTGAAACAGATCTGGATCAGGGTTGATGAAAGCAGGATTTTCCCTCATTCCCGAACGAACACACACACACACACACACACACACACACGCACACACACACACGCGCACACACACACACACACACACACACACACACACACACACACACACACATACACACACACACACACACACACACACACACCACACACACACATTCACACGCATACACACACATACACTCTCTCTCTCTCTCTCTCTCTCTCTCTCTCTCTCTCTCACACACACACACACACACACACACACACACACACACACACACACACACACACACCACACACACACACACACACACACACACACACACACACACACCACTCGCACAAACATGCTTGTGCACATTGTAATATAATGAATGTAGAGAGCTTCTAGGACAAAGTTATGTATTGAGAAAACGCCCTAAAGGCAGAAAATGACAGTGGTCTGGATATGGACTGTACAGAACAGATAACTTGGTAAGGTGATTTAAGCACAGACTCGTTGATTGTTAGTTAGTGACAGGAGGAATGACTCTCACAATAGCCGTCAAAACACACACACACACACACACACACACACACACACCAGGCTCTCTGTCATACATTACCAAAACAACAAACAAATCCTTATTTTCCTGCCAGAATACAGCCTGCTACTGTTCCAGCCCTGAAGGCATCAGAAGCCACCGCTACACGGGTTGTTGTCGCCGCACAATGCTGCGCCTAATTGGGGGCCTGTTGGCGGCTAATTGCTCACCGCTAGGCGGTGTCCGGGGAAAATAGAACTCCATCCGCCATGCTCTGAGCCCCCCTGGGGCTTGGAGTCTGAGCTAGTCGATGGACAATGAAACACGTTGATTATATGGAGGTAATGATGGATCGAAAGGAGGGGAGATGGGGGGGGGGGGGGGGGGGTTGCGTGTGTGTGTGTGTGTGTGTGTGTGTGTGTGTGTGTGTGTCTGTGTGCGCGCGCGCGCGCAGGTGTGGTGAGAGTATGATAGGGACGGGGGAATGGGAGGGGGAGAGAGAGAGAGAGTGTGTGTGCGTGTGTGTGTGTGTGTGTGTGTGTGTGTGTGTGTGTGTGTGTGCATGGTTTGCAGATTAACCTCCCTTCATTGTCTTTATTTCCACGCATCCCCCCCCTCTCTCTCTCTCTCTCTCTCTCTCTCTCTCTCTTTCGCGTACGCAGACTAATACTCCCGCGGAAACTTCCTGCACAGACAGGCATGAACCAATCCCATCTACCCGACAAAGGGAGTGGAGTTTTGTGTGTATGGCCGTTTTTTTCATCCCGCCGTTAAGGCAGCCATACTCCAACTTCGGGGAAGGTGCATGCTATGTGTAACGTGTCATCCCTAACAACGACCAAACTGGTCTTCTCTTCCGAAAGCTGGTGATGAGATTTTACGTGTGTGCAAGATGTTATGCGTGCGTTTCACACACGGAACCTCGTTTATAGTCTCATTTGAAGGACTGTAAGGGAAATGGAGTCAGAACCAATGTTAACTCCGTGGGAAAAAACCCCCCCTGTATCGAAACGGCCCAGCGGAGATTCGAACCTGCAACCCCAGGATTACGAGTCTGGCGCTCTACCACTCGGCTATTCCCGCCCCTCTCTCTCTCTCTCTCTCTCTCTCTCTCTCTCTCTCTCTCTCTCTCTCTCACACACACACACACACACACACACACACACACACACACACACACACCAGCTGGATGACAATGCAGACACCATCAACATGAGAAGCCACACTGAACAAACATGATGGGTCCATCACACGACAGGAAAATGCGTTCGAGAGACAGAGAATTCCTGTCATTCTGTACACCAATCAGATAATTTTCTGTCATTCTGTGCACCAATCAGAGAATGTCTGTCATTCCGTACACCAATCAGAGGACTTATTACTTTTATGGTGCATGGCAACAAACAGAATGACAGTCAGCAGATTGTCTGCCCATCCACTCGCCCTGGAAGACAACATTTACCTTCTTTGTATAGAAGATGATGTGCATATTCTTACCTTCAATCCTGAAAAAACCAAAATCTATCTTGTTTTTGTGTTGAAGACAGCAGGAACCTTCAGACGGAAAGAAGCCGACTTTGAGACCTGACTTATCCTTGTTTTTCGTTCCTGTCTTTTATATGTCTTGAATATATGACTGGCTGAAATCTGTAAACTACCTGGCGATTGGTGCAGTGTATCAACGAAATACACCTGTTGCAGAACCCATTAAGTCGTAACTCGAACGTCGCACAAACACAATCAAACGATACCTACTTGGAACCAGATCACACGCAACTTAACGCTCTCCCCCCACCCCCACCCCCACCCCTCTCTCTCTCTCTCTCTCTCTCTCTCAAATTAGGCTGGGGATATACAGTGAAGCAAG
Source organism: Conus betulinus (assembly GCA_016801955.1). NCBI lineage: Eukaryota > Metazoa > Mollusca > Gastropoda > Neogastropoda > Conidae > Conus > Conus betulinus. The sequence continues at coordinate 333,893 of JADBJO010001677.1, forward strand.
CATCCAAGAAGACAATGGTGATCACAATTTAACGTCTTCAAGTCTACCAATAGAGGTAGAAGCAGTGACACAAGCATTTCTCTGGCTCTTATCCACGGCCCGTTTTAAAACTCAACAAGCCATGATACTGGCTGACTCCATGAACGTGCTCCAGAAAGCGGAGAGCGGAATCGGAAGCCTGCTTGGCATGAGGTCATCTGCGCCCTTCCGTCGGAGAGACTCATATGTCTAGACTGCCAAGACATGTAGGTATCAAAGGGAATGAGAGAGCAGACTCACTGGCAGGCGAGGCAAACTGAAACAACTGGATTACATCTGGGTTCATTTGATGTGATAAGAAAGTTTTAAAAAAATCACCTCAGCAAACAAAAGCAAAGCCACTATACCATAGATCATCTTTCAGGGCTGATCATCAAGAGAGGAAGTGGCTGCACATCCAGACTTAAGGGAAAAGCAAGAAACATCACCAACCAAACAAACATTGGAATGATCTCAAGATCAACGCTGTGAAGAGTCCTAGAGATTGGGGCAGGCTCATAGTGGGGCCTTTCCAATAACAGACACAAATGATCAAACACACACGTCAACTGAGATAAGACTTCGAATCTCTCAGGGACCCTAGTGTATACTGTAGACGTGTGTGTGTGTGTGTGTGTGTGTGTGTGTGTGTGTGTGTGTGTGTGTGTGTGTGTGTGTGTATGCTAGTGGGTGTGCATTGGTTGGGGCAATGCATGTGTGTAAAATGGAGAGTCCATAGACATAAGTGCGTGCGTGCGTGCGTGCGTGCGTGCGTGCGTGTGTGTGTGTGTGTGTGTGTGTGTGTGTTGCTGTTGTTCTTGTTCTTGTTCTTGTTACTGTGTCATCTTCTGAACAGTCGGTTCCCACAACAATCAAAGGTTGGTTGTGCTATCGTTTCTTTTTGCACTTTTTGACTCCTCGCTTTCCTATATTCCCTTCATTGTTGTCATCATCACAGTTCCCTTTGCATATCAGCTAACACGGACAATGGAACGCACATGCAGAAAAGACCGCAAGGCCAAACAGACACTGAAGAGAGGACAGTGCCCCAAACAGACAATGTGTACAGTCTCGCTACCAAGTGTCTAGA
>JADBJO010001677.1:355000-357500 GCA_016801955.1 Conus betulinus
GAGCTCTTCATTAAGCGAGCGAGTCGGGCGAGCTACCGTGAATGGTGAAACGGGCCTTTCCACACGACTGTGCACGTGCAGCCCGAAAGACGTTTCAGCATCACTGCACAGGAAAGGCCACGGGAACACGTGAGGTACACAAGTCACAGAGGATCAAGGGAACAATCAATATGCAATGGTCCGCAGACACAACACTGGGAATGACGTGTGAAAAAAGGGGAGGGTGGGAGGGTGTAAACTCGGGTCGGACCAGCGACAGGGGATGGGAAATCACTGTCGTCCGAGGTGGGGTGGAAGGTGGAAGTGGGGGGGGGGGGGAGCGCCGGGGGGGGGCGAGGCGGGTGGGGTGGGTGGGATGGGGTGGGGAGGGAGAGGGACGAAGAGGGTGAGTATGTTGCTGTTATTATTGTTGAGGTGTTATAGATAGCTTCGTGAAAGGGGGGGGGGGGGGGGGGGGGGGGGGAGGGGATGTGACGTGGAACGTTGACGTTGTGAAGAGACAAAGAATTTATTCGACGTTCACTGATTACGACACTTTACCAGTTCATATAGTCCTCCAAAGAGGAATCTATATCTATCTGACTGTATATATCTATCTGTGTGTGTGTGTGTGTGTGTGTGTGTGTGTGTGTGTGTGTGTGTGTGTGTGTGTGTGTGTGTGTGTGCACGTGTATATATATATATATATATATATATATATATATATATATATATATATATATATACAAGTTTTCTACATAGCAGGCCGAATTGCCTGATGGCAAATAAACAAACTACCAGAAACAACGAATCAGATTTCTTCTACCTAAAGAAAGGAACCTGCGATGTCAAAGACAAGTGGTGGATATCAAGCCAATGTGTTGACGAACAGCCGAAAGTCGAGAAGAAGCGCAGATGCAAATCTAAACACAAACGGTACGCACCATATCAGACTCGGCACAAAAGTGAAAGTATTACACACATAAAAAAAAAAAATTGCACATACCGTGACTTGTTCCAAATACATCCAGAGAGGCAGGCTAGCCGTGTGTAGTATGCAGAATGGTGCATGATAATCAACAAAACGCTGCTGACAACACCAAGCCACAGCAGAGAGGTCGTGTTGTCCTTGACCACTGCACACGTCACTGCCTTTGAACGCTTTACTGCCACGGGCGTCACGTGCTGAGTGCATCCCCCCCCCCCCCCCCCCCCCAATGCCATTATAAATTTGATAAAGAATATTCCTCTGAACTGACCCATGGCACAACAATAAGTTTGCTGGGCAAGGGTCACAGTCGAAATGTTTGTTGTTGTAGTACCAGAGATTTGCAAATGTTCCAGCACTGAAGGTGAGAAGTCAGCTTTCTCCGTGTGTTGTGGTCCGTGACGGGCTCATTTCTCACGGCTCACTCTTGACACACCGACAGAAAGAAAAGGGGACTCTTTTGTGTGTGTGTGTGTGTGTGTGTGTGTGTGTGTGTGTTGGATCAACCAACGACGGAAGGCATGCCATCCACTGGGAAAAGAAGCACGGGGGGGGGGGGGGGGGGGGGGGGGGGGGGAGTGAAAGAAAGGAGAGAGAAAGAAAGAAAGAAAAGAAAACTGAGACAGAAAGAAAGATAGGAAAGAAAGAAAAAAGCGAGAAAGAATGAAGAAAGAAGAACGTTTTCCGTGAATTGCATGCAAATCTCCGCTCCACGACAGGTGAGAGAGAGAGAGAGAGAGAGAGAGAGAGAGAGAGAGGAGAGAGAGAGAGAGACTTTGACACCTAGACACTTTGATATTTTATTGCCAATACCAAAGAGGTCTTTTGACAAGGGGGGGGGAGAGGTAACAGAACAAAACATTTCCCTCTTCCTTTTCTGCAAACAAATAGTACACATTCATTTCTAGTGTGTATCAAATCAAAGGTTAACAAAAGCATATAAATTCGTAACATTTCCTGACGTCCTCAGGCACAGGAGTAATGCAGTAAGGTTAGAAAAAAATCTTAAGACTGACTCGACCATCCACTCAATCAAATGATGACGTATCTTATCGATCTTTTCCAAATGCGATGAATGATAATATTCATCAGAGAGAGAGAGAGAGAGAGAGAGAGAGAGAGAGAGATGGCGAGCATGCGAGCGCATGTTGCACGAACGAGATTGCACACATGTTTTAAAAGAAAAATGCCCGCTTAAACCATTAGCATTCAAAAAGGGACAGAGAAAATGCGCAGGGAACATCTCAACCTGACAATAATCTCTTGGCAAGAATTCCTGAATATGGGGGGGGAAGTCTTCGGTTTTATGAACAAAATGAAGTTTCTGGCGGATGGCGACAGTTCCCCTACTTCTGGACCTATATCCCTCTATTCTGCCATCGTAGCTTTAACTTAGAGCAGGTGTCCCGTTAGCAGTGGGGTAGTAAGACATACGTCTAAAGATGCAAAGCCTTGGGACGCCCACACCCATTCAAATATTGCGGGTTCGAATCCCGGCAGCGCAGCGACAAAAAAAAAAAAAGAAAAAAGAAA
>JADBJO010001677.1:370000-372500 GCA_016801955.1 Conus betulinus
CAACGAGAGAAGGAAAATGTGTGTTCTGCTTATTCTAATGGACAGACACTGCAACAGCGCAGGGGACTTACTTGCTTCTCCCAATTTCTATTGAACAGGTATTCCAACAGAATGTATAGGACACATTGCTCTCCTTTTACTGAGCAGTCATTACAAGAGACAGTACTGCAGAATATTGTGTTGTTTTCCCCCCCTGTTGGCATTGAACAGTCACTACGAAGGAGAGTCAAGAAGAATGTTGTGTACCATCTGATTATGCCGTGGACATTTGCATACGAATGTTTTTGTTGTTGTTGTTGTTGTTGTTGTTGTTGTTGTTGTTGTTGTCGTTGTTTATGTAAACTAGATGTTTATATTGATTCTAGATCGGCCATGTATGCACACACTGATTAAAAGTAATACAAGGTTCGTTGTCCCAAGGTTCATTGGTCCCAAGGTTCATTGGTCCCATGGTTCGTTGGTCCCATGGTTCGTTGGTCCTCAAGGTTCATTGGTCCCAAAGTTCGTTGGTTCCAAGGTTCATTGTCCCAAGGTTCCTTGGTTCCAAGGTTCGTTGGTCCCAAGTTTCGTTGGTCCCATGTTTCCAAGGTTGGTCCCAAGGTTCGTTGGTCCCAAGGTTCGTTGGTCCCAAGGTTCGTTGGTCCCAAGGCTCGTTGGTCCCAAGGTTCGTTGGTCACAAGTTTCGTTGGTCACAAGGTTCATTGGTCCCAAGGTTCGTTGGTCCTCTCTCTCTCCTCTCTCTCTCTCTCCCTCTCTCTCTCCTCTCTCTCTCTCTCTCTCTCTCTCTCCTGTGTTTTCAAGATAGCCACATGCTACTGTTTAGTCATATTACACAGATTTATTGACCTTGGAATCAACGGACCTTGGAACCAACAGACCTTGGGACCAATGGACCTTGGAACCAACGGACCTTCGAGACCAACGGACTTTGGGACCAATGGACCTTGGGATCAACGGACCTTGGAACCAACGGACCTTCAAGTCCAACAGACCTTGGGACCAATGGACCTTGGGACCAATGGACCTTGGGACCAACGGACCTTGGAACCAACGGACCTTCTAGACCACGGATCTTGGAACCAACGGACCTTCTAGACCAACGGACCTTGGAACCAAGGACCATCACGACCAACGGACCTTGGGACCAATGGACCTTGGAAACAACGGACCTTGGGACCAACGGACCTTGGAACCAACGGACCTTCACGACCAACGGACCTTGGGACCAATGACCTTCAAGATCAATGGACCTTGGGACCAACGGACCTTGGGACCAATGGACCTTGGGACCAACAGACCTTGGAACCAACAGACCTTCTAGACCAACGGACCGTGAGACCAGTGGACCTTGGGACCAATGGACCTTGGGACCAACAGACCTTGGAACCAATGGACCTTCAAGACCAACGGGCCTTGGGACCAATGGACCTTGGGTACACGGACCTTGGGACCAACGGACCTTAAGACCCACGGACCTTGGGACCAATGGCATGACCCCGTTGGGAACCGCTTCACTGCATGACTTCACAACCAGCCGCCTTACCCACAGAACATCGCTATATGACTGACTTCCACACCTTACATCATATGTTCCATGCGACATGTTGGCAAAACAGTTCCAAAACTAGGTTCAGCAGATAAAAGGGTGTGCGGAACATCACAGCATTTTTGTTTCACTTTCCAGCTTCAGTATACATGTATGAACAACTTCAGAAGGCACACAACTTTGTTGATAGGATGAAAAAACGAAGGGGGGGGGGGGGGGGGGGGGAGTTCTGAAAAGTCTGAATTTGAGTTGGTTGATCTGTCCACGAACATCAAAAGGTGAAACACTGCATGTAACTTCGGATATCAAGTCGAAAGAAAATGATGAAATAAGATCGTACATTTTAGGAAGTCAAACACAAAACTGAATTCATTTCCTACTTTATTCACGTGTATTCATCTCTACATGTTCTTTCATCTCTCAACCCATGTCGTCGTGGTCCTTTTTTTCTATTTCAAGTTTATGGATCTCTCTCTCTCTCTCTCTCTCTCTCTCTCTCTCTCTCTCTCTCTCACTGGACACACACACACACACACACACACACACAGAGAGAGAGAGAGAGACAGAGAGAGACAGAGAGAGACAGAGACAGAGAGAGTTCAATAAACGTGTCAGGCGAACTGTCGTGGACAGTGAAATAGAGCTTTCTACGTGACTGTGCACGTACAGTCCGAACGACGTTTCAGCGTCACTGCACAGGAAAGGCAACGGGGACCTGTCATGTGTGCCAATCAGGAATATATTGGGAAAGATACCGACTGCCTCACAGACCTAACACCGGATATGACGAAAAAAAAAAAAATGGGGAGGGGGAGGGGGGGGGGGGGGGGGAGGGATGGGGGGGGGGGGGTGTGTGTGTGAAAAGTCGGGTGGCATTGGCGACAGGGGATGGAAAATCAATCTTTTCCAGTGTGGGGACAGGAAAAGGAAGGCGGCAGAAGGAGGGGTAGGGTG
>JADBJO010001677.1:380000-392821 GCA_016801955.1 Conus betulinus
TCACTGAATGATCATCGTTATGCCGAAGACGCAACATGATAGACGTCATAAGAGGATATCGCCACGGGAAAACGTGAATGGATTTTTTTTCTAATGGGGGGGGAAAAACATAAATATCTGATATTTTTAAGTGGTGGCTATGAATAAATGATTGGTTTAATACGCCAGACACCATTGAATGACTGTGCTGTGTGGTAGATACGAATCATAGGTGCTATGTGGTAGAGACAAAAATTTGTTGTTGATATGTGGTAGACATGAATGAATGATTGATTGATGCTATGTAGTAGACATGAATGAATGATTGTTACGTGCTAGACATGAATTAATCATTATTGCTTTGTGAGGGGCATGAATGATTGTTTTCTACGTGGTAGACATGAACGAATATTTGTTGTAATTTGGTAAACACGAACGATCACTGCTGTGTGGTAGACATGAATAATAATGTTGCTGTTTGGAAGCCGTAGATAGATAGATGTGTTTGTGTGGAAGGCATGGACAGATAATCGTTCCCATATGGAAGATGAGAAATGAATGAGCGATCACGCATGGAGGCCATGACTGAATGAGGCTCTGTGGCAGAGAATGAATGAATGATAACTGCCATGTGAAAGACTTGAACGAATGGTGCATACCAATGTGGAAATGCATTGCCTGGTTTGACTGACGATCTGTCTGTTGTCCTGTGAACAGGACGAGCTTATTCCCGTGAACCCGACACCGCCAGTTTGTCCCCGGACGTGGACCCTTTCGACGACTGGTTTGCGAATCTTAGCCTGTTGTTCGAATCGGCTGAGGAGGAGGTCAGACGGCAATCCCTGGTGTCCCTTGTGAGCCTCTCCGTCACGTCAGATGAGTCCTCCTATCTCAGCTGTGAAGAACTGAGTGACAGATACCCATGTGAGTCTAGGAAAAGAGTCAGTATTTTTGAAACGTTCACCCTTCCGGAGTCCGAATACTATAGCTCTGACGAGGATTCGTCCGTGCGTGGACAGTCATACTACCCTAGTTCTGAAGGCGCAGAATCCCGAGACGTTCCTGAGAAAGCCACACCTGGTTCCCCGTGCCTTCGCTCTGCTTTGGCAGACAAAGAGACAGACAGACAGGCCGCAGGATCAGGCAAGAGGCAGCGAAAGACCTCTAGGGTTCGCTTCGCGGACATCGCACCAACAGGACCAGCAGTATCCGTGCGGTACAGACAGTCTGAACAACGGGGCATAACAGACCCGGCGAGAACTACAACGAGTGAAAGGGTTTAAAGTAGACTTTAGATCACGCTCCCATTCACAACAAGGGTCAAAGAAGAGACCATCCAAACTGACAGAGACAGAAACTGTTTCCCGAGAGGCAGACCAGCAGACAATTCATCCTCAGGAGTTGACAACCAGGCTTCTCTTTCCCTTGGCATCAGTCCAGATCAGGCTGCTGCTAGCACCCCAGTTGAACAGACTGGCCGTTCTAACTCACTTTGGCTGAAGAGAACTTCTCCTACAAATGCCACTGCTCAAAGGCAAAGTCAAGAGAAGAAAACCCTACCACACACATCCCTAACTGAGGCCCAAACAAGTGCTTCCAGTGCAAGCGATACTTTGGGTCAAGTCACAAAGTTGCAGCCTAACACTGTGGTACAAAATGATGTAAAACTAGAAGACTTCGATGCTGGTCCCAAAGAAGCATCGTTAGAATAGACGATTTACAAGGCGTGGCAAACGTGTTATCCGTTTCTCGAGAGAATTCAAGACCAAGTGTGCGAGGATCTTCGGTCCCAGAAAGAGACGAAAGTGAAACTGAAAGAGAAGCGATTGAAAACAAAGACACCGACTCTTTGTGGAGAATCCTAGCAAAGAAGAACCTTCACACACTACTGACAAGGAGACAGGACTCTGTTCTTCAACAATCTTCTGCAGAAAACAGACCCGTTGAAGAAGCAGACAGACCACCCGGAGAAGAGTCACAGATCAGCCAACATTTTCAAGGCGACTATTTCACCAGACAGTGTCCCGGGGTCTTCCTGTTCCGACAGTGATTCTGACTCTGCCTACGGCTCATTCCCTAGTAACTTTGTCACTAAAAACATTGCAACAAAAACTGCTCATGCGAGACAGGTGCAAATTAAACGTGAAGCAATTTTATCAAGACAGTCCATTTGGGTCAAGCGTCCAAGAGTCAGTGAAAGCGCTTCGGTAGCGCCAACAAGAATAAGTCCATACCAGAGGTACGTCCCGGACACTTCCTCCAACTCTATCGTCATGAGTTCTAGAAATTCACCTTCCGGAATCAACTCAGGCAAGTATTCCGCTGCCAAAAAACAGGAAAGAAAAAGAAAAGGAGAAAAGAGACAAGGAAAAAGAAAGGAAAGAGAAAGAGAAGAAGGAGAAACGGGAAGAGAAAAAAGAGAAGGAAAAAAAGAAGCGAGAGAAAGACAAAAAGGAGAGAGAAGAGAGAGAAAAAGAAAGGAAGGAAAACGAAGAGAGGGAGAGGGACGAGAGGCGGCATGTAGCAGCGACTGTAGTGACACAAGTTGAAGAGCCAGTACTAGAACCTGACGACAACAGTGACTTCACCGGCCAAAACAGCTATTTTGGGCGCATGGTCCACACTCTGGCTCATCTCTGCTGTTCATCAGCCTTCTCCTACTCACCATCGGCTCTCTGGGCATAGGCGTGGGCTCGCTCTTCGCCACCTCAGCCCTGGAGGTGGCACACCATTTTCAGCGCGGTGTGACACAGGCCAGCTGTGGAGCTGGGCCTGGCGCTTGTAGGCTTCCTCTTCTTTCTCCTGATTCTGGCCCTGACGGTTCTGTCGGCGGTCATGCTCGTCCCTGCTCTGTGGGTGACCCTCATCGAGATCATCGTCTGTCCATGGAGTGTCATATCAGATTACTTTCTGCCATGAAGGGACCTCCCTGGGAAGCACAGCTTCTTATCGGATCACTTTCCGTCTTGAAGGCCTCGGTACCGAAACCGTGGCTTCTGTCTGGTCACCGTGCGTCTTGAAGACACCAGCCTGGAAGGTGACCCTCTGTCAAATTATTTCATGCCTTGAAGGCCTCAGTATGACAGAAGCATGGTTTGTATCAGATTACTGAATACCTTGAACGTTGAAGAACCTTGGATGGTCCCGGAAGGTGGCTTGCAGCAGATTTACTATCTTCCTTGTAGACATCGGTCCAGGAAACCACTTTTCATCAGATGACTTTCTGCATGTGGCTTTTACTGCCCTGTTTTACTTTTTGCCTTGGAGACGCATGCACAGTGAAGATATGGCTTGTATCGGATTACCCTCATTCTTGACTGCATTGTTTCCATGGAGTAGAGTTTTCTATCGGACTCGGCTCTCTTTGTCTCTTTATCACACGGCTAGAGAGCCACGTGTCAGTTCATTTTTGTCTGTTGACCTGATGTGACAGAAAAAGTGGGATGTAACTGCATTTTGTTCTTGACTGCAAGCATCCATGGCTGACGATTATCATGTTCAGACTGAAACATTCCAGATTGAAATGTGAGCACAGCATACCGACCCAAGGGCATGATTGATAACCTGCTTTTCTCCCTTTGTTTGAAGACTATTACACCAAGTGTGGTTCAAGCAACTCAGGCTGATCAGCACGATTTCTTTTGAGAATGACTTTCATTCTGAGAAGAACCTTTTTTGTTTTTGAATGGTCATACAGAAACCAGTTCATCAACAACGACGGTCATTTATCTTAAAACATCCTGTAGCAGGAAGACATGTAAACCAGTTTCCTATTTAGACAGATGGATTTGACATCATGCAAGTTCTTTTAAGAGAAATGACAGAGACAACGCTCTTCTGTGATGATAACATACCCTGGTTTTGTCTGAACTGTAAGCAGCAAGAAGTCTTTCTTGAAAAAAAAAAAAAAAAAAAAAGTCTTTCTTGCTATTTGTTGACAAGTTGCTATTCCGGACTAGTGACAGGATATTCTTCAACCTGTCTGGAATATTGACTGCTGCAAACTTGGAAGGAATAAATTGTATGGCTTCTTCTGATCATGCTGACCATCACCAGAGACTGTGAACCATCTTACTGACAGACATTCAGGTCACCTAGATCTGCACAACAATGGCAGTTCTGCTGCCAGTGCTGACCCGCTTGTGAAAAACTTCAATACTGCTTTCTTTTTTTTTTTGTTTTTTTTTTCAAGAAAATTAGTCCTTTAAGTACAGCTAGACAAATAGAACTCATTTCCTGTTCTTTGTTTTTTTCCTTACATCATTTTTTTTAAAAGAGCAAATCGACCGCACATACATACAATCACAATGCAGTTACGTGTAGCAATCCACATATAGCCATCATGTCCATTGTCCCTACATCAAAACATCAAGTTCACTGCCCTACCTGAAGCCTTTAAGTCCACTGACCTGCCTAAAGCCTTCAAGTCCATTACCCTAACTGAAGCCTTCAAGTCTCTTGTCCTATCTTAAACCTTCAAGTCCACCGTCTGACTTGAAATCTTCAGATCCACCATCCTTCCTTAAACCTTCCTGTCCATTGTCCTATCTAAATGCATTGAAGTCCATCACTCTGCCTAGAGCCTTCACATCCTTTCCCCTACCCAAACCCTTCAAGTCCATTGCCTTACCTGAAGCCTTCAAGTTCATTGCCCTTCTGAAGCCTTCAAGTCCATTGCTCTACTGAAACCTTCACGTCCATTATCTTACCTGAAGCCTTCACATCCATTATCTTACCTGAAGCCTTCAAATCCATTGCCCTACTGAAGCCTTCAAATCCATTGCCCTACTGAAGCCTTCACATCCATTATCTTACCTGAAGCCTTCAAATCCATTGCCCTACTGAAGCCTTCAATCCATTGCCCTACTGAGCCTTCAAGTCCATTGCCTTACCTGAAGCCTTCAAATCCATTGCCCTACTGAAGCCTTCAAATCCATTGCCCTACTGAAGCCTTCAAGTCTATTGCCTTACCTGAAGCCTTCAAATCCATTGCCCAACTGAAGCCTTCAAATCCATTGCCCTACTGAAGCCTTCAAGTCCCTTGCCCTACTGAAGCCTTCACCATTGCCCTACTGAAGCCTTCAAGTCCATTGCCCTACTGAAGCCTTCAAGTCCATTGCCCTACTGAAGCCTTTGAGTCAATTGCCCTACTGAAGCCTTCAAGTCCATTGCTCTACTGAAGCCTTTGAGTCCATTGCCCACCTGAAGCCTTCAAGTCCATTGCCCTACTGAAGCCTTCAAGTCCATTGCCCACCTTAAGTCTTCAAGTCCATTGCCCTACTGAAGCCTTCAAGTCCATTGCCCTACTGAAGCCTTTGAGTCAATTGCCCTACTGAAGCCTTCAAGTCCATTGCCCACCTGAAGCCTTCAAGTCCATTGCCTTACTGAAGCCTTCAAGTCCATTGCCTTACCTGAAGCCTTCAAGTCCACTACTTCTCCTCTTTGAGACCTTCAAATCCACTGTCAAATCCATTATCATGCCAAGTATGGAGGTTTGAGTCCATCGAACACAACCATAACAACTTGAGATTACCAGCTTCAAAAGTTGATATACAGTAATGAAAATCTTTCTTCTCCATGACTTTTCTTTTCTCTTTTTATGACTGCAATGATTTTCATCATGAATGCAATCTTCCCCATGAAATCTCTTTGTGCTTGACAGTTTTCTTCATGAAAGCAGTAAATTTCATTATGACACTGTAACGTTCCTAGTGAAAAAATAATTCCATTAGCGACACAAGTTGCACTCTTCATGAAAACTGTCATTAGGAATTGTTGTTCTGCTTTTCATTACATTGTAGTGCAGTATCGATCCTCATGGAAAAGTTATCAAGATTGATGCATGCACACTGTTTCTTAGCAAATGCTTTTGTGTATGCTGATAGCTTACTGTGGTCGTAAGACTGATTGTTGTTCACTTTCACCCTTCTGATGTTGGCCTTGCACAGTGCTCTCACTGAGTATTGTGATTAGAAGTCACTGTCACAATTATCTGGATGATTTAGATAGGAATACTTGAGAGTGAGTAAAAGAGAGAGAGACTGACAGAGAGAGAGACAGAGGGCATGTTCTCTCCATTTTTTCTTTAAAAAAAAAAAGTGCTTTTTTCCACAAGTGAATGAGAAAAAATGGACAAGAGACAAGACTGGCAGCTCTACCCCTCCACTTGAAGTCAACTGGCCAATGTCAAGACATGCAATTCAGGCACCTTTAGCTCCAACATATGGAGGTCAACAAGGGTCATGTTCTCCCTCACTCCTCCTCCCACACCTAGCTGGTCTTCCTGCCACACCACCTGACACTAGTGTTATTCTGGTCTGACCTTCATCACATTCTACTACACCCCCTCCCCAACATACCTTCCCCCCTCCCTCTTCCTTCTCCTGACACTGACAGTATTGCAAGGAGGAGGAGGAGAAAAGAGAATGAGAGAGAAAGAGAGAGAGAGAGAGAGAGAAAACAGTTAGAAAAGCTTTGTGTGTATGCTTACAGCTTACTGTGGTCGTCGTAAATTACTGAATGTTTTTCGCTTTCACTCAATGTGTCTGATGTCGGCCTTGCACGGCGCTGTCATTGGAACAGCGTGACTAGAATTCACTGTCACAATTATCTGGATGATTTACATGGGGGCAAATCAGAGAGAGAGGGTAAAAGATGAGATGAGATGCAGGAAGGAGAGCGTGCCATCATCGATGCTGATAACATGGTAACATGGGTCAGTCGGTGCTTTTCCCGACTTTGGTGATCAACATCCCCTCCATAGCATGACCAGTGCTGGTGTTTTGTTACATATTGAGTTTATGTGCATGGAGCGTGAAGCATACACTTGGAAAGGGGCAAAATGAAAGAACATAAAAAAAACAAAAATGGAGAGTTAGGCTTTTCTGCACCCAGTTTGGCTCAGCATGTTCATCAAGCCAAAGTCACGCAAAGTAAAGACCAAGATACTAGCTCTTTTTAGCCAAACTTCACGGCTCTTTATATACTAAGACAAAGAAGATATGGCTTTCACTGGAAGTTTCAACTTCTAGCCTACAGAACAGACCTACATCCACTTCCACTCTATGGCCCGCAGAGGTCGGCCCCATGGCTGCCGTAACAAGACTAGTGGTGTAAATAAGACTTCAACATAGCAAAGATTGCAAGCCAAATGGGGAGCATTTAAAAAAAAAAAAAAAAAAAAAAAAAGAAAAGAAAAGCCATGTCTGTTGTGGAATCATTACTGTACCATGTCAAACAAGCACTGAATTTCAGTTCTTAAGGGCTGTTAGCCTAATGATTTATAAGGTGCAGTACAGGGGACCCGAGAAATAGCCCTGACCGTCACAACAATGGAAAGCCTCTTAGAAGCATCTGTCTCTTTTACTTATTGTCATGGGTTTAGTGTTGCGCTGGACACAAAATTACTCAAATTGAGTAAATACATTGAACACAGCTTGCATCAGTATGCCATGACATAGTACATGACACCAAACCAAATAAAATGTTACCAATCCAAAAACAGACCCACAACCCACCATCAGCCCTGGCCTAACAGTAATGAGCACAGGCAAAACAAAAACAGCCATGGTCGTCGTTTTATTCAATAAATGCCTCACACAATTATCCCAGATGCAATGACCACTCAAAACACTGTACAAACTGTTACGTAGACTAAGCAACAAATGAAAATTTTTCACACAAACCCCTTTCTTCTTTCAGCCTTTATAAAAAGGGATGAATACCTCCGATACATATATCAAAGATATTTTCAAATCCTCTTCTCCTGCAATTTCAATTTTTATGAAAAAAAAAGTATTTTGAAGGCATTTCACAGGAACCATGTTACAATTATTAAAAGTAAAGATAGTTGAATCTGGCAGAAGACAGTATATCATTTGATCTAGTCATCTCTTATCAAACTATTCACTTTCAAAGAAAAAAAAACCTGGAAAACTCAAGAAATGGTCTGTATTGGTTTATGAATAATCCCATATGCCAAAGATGATGAGATACCAGCAATACGAAACAGAAAGGGATATCTTTCAAAGAATCCATTGCTCTCTTCTTTCAAAGATTTCAGCTCTACATCCGTGATAAATAAGTTTTCAGCGCATACTAAGACCATAAATCTTTCAATCTTCCAGCTGTACTGCTGGCAACGATGAGGGAGATCCACAAAGGGGAGAAAGCATGTTGTGTGTAATATCACTGATAATCTCCCTTGAATATGCCACTAAACAATGCCAGCTCGACAGTAGTTATAATTTTGTGATAATTGGTAGACCCAAGAACGCTGAATTCAAATGAAATTGACTCTCATGTGGCCAGGTCATTTCAAACAGTGTAAATATGATGATGAACAGGCAAGAAAAAGTGTGACCTCCAACCTCATGAATACATCCAAGACCTACATGAGGTGCATCCCAATTCAGGTACAGAATCTTAACATCTCTAAGCAGTGTTCGCAAGTTAAAGGGAACACAGTGTCTTTATGAATGGTTTCAGACACTTCAGTTCACACAAAAAAAATCTCTGATATGCTTTATTTTTTTCTAAGTTTGTTTTCTTGCATTCTTCAGTCAATATGAATCAACTGAAAATCACAGAGAAAAAAAAGTATGGTATTTAATATGAAAAAACTGTTACGTGCGAATGGAACCAGTAACATTTTAGATGAAACTTAAGACGTTGCAGTAACGTTCGCAGTTCAACAAGTTATCAGTTCGACTTAAATTTGCAGCTTTTGAACTCAGTGGCAGGAGAAAAGGCAGAAAGAGGAAGGAGAGAGAAGTCCATGCCATTATAGTACCGTTTCCAAAATCAAGATCACCTCTCAAGCCTGTCTTTTCATTCCTAAACCTGCTTTTGTTAACACGGCCACCAGGACTCATTCAGCAGCACATTCACACATGTTATGATGACATGACTACCAACAGAGAAACTTAAGAAGATTCTGCAGCTATTTCTTCTTTTCTTGTTCCTTTTTCTTCTCGGCCTCGGCCTTGGCCTCCTCGGCCTCGTGGATTTTGATGAGAGCCTCCACCTGGTTGTCGGGCAGAATGGTCATCACTGTCTTGCCGTCCTTACGGGTCAGCGTGGCCATCTCCACTGCAAAACAGCATCACAACAATGGTGATATGCAGTCCAGAACAATTATCTCCATTCAACTTTGTTCAGGCATGGCACTTGACTAGAGAAAAAACACATTTTTATCCAAACCACTATGTGACAGTCATGACCATAGACTTTTTTTTTTTTTCATTTTTCAAACCTGTTAACTATCAAGTTGTTCTGAGACAAAAAAAAGTCTTACACTACCAGATTAATTTCTTAGAATGCTACAAAAATAAACTTTGATACAGTTACAAATTACAAAACCCACCCAAGTCAAAATCATACCACATTTTGCACACACATCAAACAGGCGGGTAGGTTTCATGTATGTATATGTACTTGTGTGTTGCTGGTTTGTATAACTGACCCCAGGAGTCCTTTGTATGCCCTCTGATGATTCGACACATCCACTTCTACCCACCAAAGCCTTGCTGAACAGACGCAAACCCCATCTGTATCCTCTACTCTAATGTCTGACTTACTGTTGTCCACCTCCGCCATGTCCGAGTGCACAACAAAGTCAGGTCTCTGTGGCAAACCTACCTTTGTCTGGCGTCAGCTTGGTCAGGTCCAGGCTTTTGCTCAGCACCTTGACCGCGAGGGCCAGGGCCTCATCCAGGCTGGTCTCCCCCTCCTTGTACTCCTGCTTCAGCAGGGACACTGCGTTCTGCCAGAACAACCACTTCCTACATCAGTCCATCAGTGCTCAGCCTTTTTTTTCTTTTCTTTTCTCCCACAAATGAAGCTCTTATATTCAGTAACAATGGTACAAAACATATGAAATACAAAATTTATATGTAGGAAAAAAAAAAGGTCAAAACGCATACAAACTTCTGCAGCTTGCACATCCTTGCTCTTGTGATTCAGCCTCCCTCCCCCTTTCAGGTATGGGCATTTGTTTGAAAAAAAAAAAAAAAAAAAAGGGGGGGGGGGGGGGGGGGGGGGGGGGGGGGGAGTGAGGAAGGGTTTTTTCCTCAACAAATCTAAAATTTTCTGAAAAAAGATTTTCAAAATGTTTTTCTTATTCCCTCATACGTGTGAGTGCATTCAAACGACCAGTGCACTCTAAAGAGGTCACGTGGATGGAAAAGTAAGCGATGGGAAGCAACACCAACAAAGGTATGTTGACCTGCAATGCTTGTGTTTCTTTTCACAGTTTCTGTTCTGGACTTGCACTCTGAACTTGTCAGGCAATTGCAGATGACTACATACCTGTGACAGCTGCACTGGGTTTCTGAGGATCACAAAAACACACCTTACACCCCTGCCATCATTGTCAAGTTTTGTGTGACCACCACTCAAACTCTTGAACCATCCACAGTTTTGACTTTTGTCCAGCCATACCTACTTCAGACCAGTTTAACTAAAACCGCTACTGGTATACTTTTAAACAAAACTGAGCATAGTGTCTATAAAGAGTGTGTACATATCTTCAAAATTTTTGTGGAAGCAGGATGGAAGAGTTTCAGTGTTTCGTTCTGTTTCCCCATGTCATCAGACAGCAGAAGCTTTTTTTCTACCAGGCTGCAACCACCTATCTTGCATTAAGTACAGTAAAAATGAGTTCATCTATCACAAATTACTTTAAAACCTGACTCATCAGCATGCTCTCTCGCAGTCTTTTTTTTCCCATGATGTATCAAGAGTATATTGTAGAAGAAGCCGAAACAGCCTGAAGCAATTCAAGCACTGAAGTTAGCAAGAGTTGTTTTATTTGTGAAAGCCCTCACATATGGTTATCTAACGCTTAGAGGCAAAGGGACGTAACCACTAGGACCTCGGTGCATCGAGTGGGCGCTACATACTCAGTCAGCTGAGGTCGCTTTGTAAACAGTAATTGAAGAGCAGGAGTCTTGGGCTCGTTCAGATGGTATTGCCGTGGGGCACTGAGCTGGTTCTATTGTCAGGCTGGTCGAATGCGTGTGGACGTTGTTGTAGCTCTCTCTAAGATAATTACCGTGTTAAGTGACCCCCGAAGTCGGCGGGAATTTTCGATGTCCATTTGGTGCCAAGTGTTTGTTTGCTAACCAATTAGGTAGGGACGTGTGTAAATGCTCATGTGTAGAAGAATGTAGCGAATGGAGAATTCAGGGTACTTGTGAACAGGGGGGTTGAGAAGCAGCATGGACAAAGGCATGTCCCGAAGGGGGATCCTTTGTTTGCACCCCTATATAAACTGAGGGAGGACAACGTCAGGGAGAACACACACAGGGAGAGAGAGAGAGAGGAAGCAGGGGAGAGAGAGAGAGAGAGAGGAGGAGAGTGAGCAGGACGGACTAGGGTCAAGAGAAACGTGGTCTGGGAGATAGAAGAGACAGCAAAGTCTTAGGGTTAAAGACAAGCTGGAAGAGAAGAAACCTAAGTTTGAAACCCAGAGGTGGGTGAAGACAGACAAACTGAATTTGAAACCCAGAGGTGGGTGAAAGAGACGACGAAGAAGAAGAGTTCTACGTCGAGATCCCAGAGACGGCCACGAGGACCCAGTCCTGATACTGGAGCCAGTCAACCAAGGGCTTCACCATCAAGCAGTGCTGAGAAGAAGAAGACGTGAAGAGACTTTTTCAAGAACTGTGGTGTGGTGTGAAAGCGTGGTGTTGTGTGTGAAAACCTGGCCAGGTAAGAAGTCATTTTATTATAACCCGGGATTAGGAAGGAAGTATTGATCTTTTATGTGTTGATTTGTTCATTTTTGTAAAAATAGGGCCATCAGGGCACACGAAAATGCTGAAAAGTGCTCACCACTGCCTCCCACAGATGCCATTTTCTCCAATAAAGACCTCCATTCAGCAAGTACCTAATCACTTCTGGTATGAATCTTGTCAATTCCATATCCGTATGAAAACAAAGAAATCTTTTACAATGGCTAGAGTAAACACAGTGTTCTTGCAGCACACACAAGGCAGAAGTCTTAGGAATACAAGTCACAAGATGAAGAAAAAAGTAGGCCTATGCTTTCTTTCCACCTGACTAACAGCTGCCTTGTCCTTGATTGACTAGCACACACTGCCTCTGGTTGAAGGAGAGAACAGTCCAGTGAGAACAGTCCAGTACTCAAGTCATCCTCCTATTTGTCCTCTTGGAAATACTTTTGATTTATTCCAAGGAGGCGACCTTTTACAGTTGGGGCTGCTGTCCTCATTCCTTTGTCAATTGGTCAGCTTCTTCATTTCCATATATAGTGCAGTATGAAGGTGTTCACTGGATGGGAGTATTTTCAGTAACCGAGAAATGGTAATCATTTTAGATCAGTAGTACCATAGGATGATGACTATTGTTATATAAGTGGAAAAATGTAGTGGTGATGGTGCAAGTTGGGGGGATAAAGGAAAATATCAATGACCTGTGGGTGATGCTCATTGGCATGGGTGAGATCAATAGTACTGTAGGATCATGGTCATTGTGGTAAGTGGAATAATAAGGTGGCATTAGTATAATATTGCAGGTTGAGAAGAGAGGGTGGAGGGTGGAGGGGGGTAGGGGTAGATGACTGATGGGTGATGATCATGTATGATTTGAGTAAACAGTACTGTAGGATGATGATAATTGTTGTATAAGTGGGATATGTTGTGGCATTGGTGTAAAATGCTTGCGGGGGAATGGGGGAGGTGTTCAAAGATGGGTGGATGATGATCATGGTCAAGGTGTAGGTATGATCCACAGTGGTGTAGGATGATGGTCATTTTTTTGTAAAAGGAGTAGATAGTGTATTGGCAAGTACGATAATGCCAGTGGGGGAATAAAGGAAA
>JADBJO010001678.1:0-5000 GCA_016801955.1 Conus betulinus
GTGTGTGTAGTGTGTGGGTGTTGCACTGTGTGTGTGTGTGTGTCTGTGTGTGAGCCGTGTGCGTTTGCCGTAGCGCGAGTGCGTGTGAGTGTGTTGTGTGTGTATGTGTGTGTGTGGGTATTTATGTGTTGTGTGCGCGCGTCGCGCGCGCGCGCGCCGCGGACAGTGCGATGTGCATGCGTTTGTTGCGTGAATGTGTGTGTTTGTGTTGTGTGTTGTGTTTGTGGTGTGTTTGGTGTGTGTGTGTGTGTGTGTGTGTGTGTTTTGTGTTTGTGGTAGTGTGTTGTGTTTGTGTGCTGTGGTGGTGCGCCGAGTGCGCTCCGTGAGTTGTCGTGTGGTGTGTGTGTGTGTGTGTGTGTGTGTGTGTGTGTGTAGTGTGTGTGTGTTGTGTGGTGTCGTGTGTGTGCCTCGCGGCGGCGCGCGCGCGCGCGCGTGTGGTGTTATTTGTATGTGTGTGTGTGTGGTGTGTGTGTGTGGTTTGTGTGTGTGTTGTGGTGTACGCGCGTGCGCGGTGGCGTGCACCCAAAAGGAATAAATGAGCTTCCATTCTCGCCATAAGGGGAGCGAATATTTAAGATCCCCCGACATACCGCGCTTTTTGATTGGAAGAATCACAATATAAAACACTAGCTGCTGAACGACATGCACTTCGTTTCCGGTGGTGCGAGCGAAGAACATTGACCAGCGGCTTGAGGAACCCCATTTTTCTTACTGTCAGCCCTTTTCAGCTACGGTCTATCTCCAGGCATCTAGAAACTGGCATTGTGCTGAAGAAAGGAGCAACGAGTCGGGAAAAAAATGCGACAGCCTAATAGCTGTTTTTTTGCTGTCCAGGGTTCTGTGTCACGTTCCACAGTTCTATCCTGGAGGACAGAAATGAAACTGCTCAAAAGACTTCTCAGTGCAGATTCTTTGTGGTGTGTGAAAAGAATGTTTGTATTAAATGTCTTTCACACACACACACACCACACACACACACACACCACACACACAAACACACACACACACACACACACTCTCTATCTCTCACTCCTATCTATCTCTCTCTCTCTCTCTTTCTCTCTCTCACTCTCTGCACAGTGCAGCATGTGGTTAAGTGTGTGCATGCGTATGCGTGGTGTCTGTGTCTGTGGTCTGAGTAGTGTCTGTATAGGGCTGTGCCTCTGTGTGTGTCTGAGTCTGTGATGGAGACGGATGATGTGAGAAATGGAAGCCAAATTCGATTAAAAAAGGCAGAGTAGTATTGTAAAGTGAAAGAAAAAAAGAAATAATCACGCAGTCAAAGTTACAAAGAAAAATGAATGAAATGTGAAACGGTGACCAATGGATTAAACACGGAAAGCGAAATGATGAACGCAAAAAAAGTAAACAACACAAAAAACAGAAGCGCTGCCATTGCCGTCACATCAGGGACCAAAGATTCCGAACTTGCTGCCTTTGTTCCGTAGGCCTAACAAAATGACAACTGGCCCTTGAATGATTTCAACTTTGTTCCGGGTGCGAAGAACACCACGGAAAGCGATCGTGGAGGCGATATTTTCCCCACATCCTTTGCATCCCAGCCATCTCCAGTGAACTGGCGTTGTATGGAAGAAAAGGACGTTGGGCAAGGTGACAGCCTGAGAGCTCTTTTGGGCTGTTTAGGGCCTGTGTGATGTGTCCCGCAGGGTCTATTGTGTGTGCACATATAACGGGGACAGAACGTAGGAAAAGAGAAAAGTGAGCGAGTAGGAGGGAAATAGGCAGGAAGCAGAAGAAGGAAGAAGAAATCAGACACAGTAGATGGAAAATTAAAAACAAAAAAAAACAAAATGACGGCAAACACAGAATCGTGGTTCCTGCCTCATCAAGGCCAAGGAATCCCAGACATGTAGACGTTAGTGGAGGAGGACAGAAACTGAATAGCTCAAAGACACCGCAGAGCAATTTTATTTCTCTCGTGAAATCGTGTTACAATGGACTGACTTTGAAACATCTCTCTCTCTCTCTCTCTCTCTCTCTCTCTCTCTCTCTCTCTCTCTATCTATCTCTCTCTATCTCTCTCTCACGTTTCTTTTTCTTCCTCTCATGTTTTTTTTCTTTTAAGAAATTCAGAGAGAGAGAGGAGGGAAAGAGGAGAGAGATGAGGAGAAGGAGAGAGAGGAGGAGAGAGGGAGAGAGAGAGAGGGGGAAGAGGAGAGCGGAGAGAGAGAGGGGAGACGAGACGAGAGAGAGGAGAGAGGAGAGAAGGGGAGAGAGGAGAGAGGAAAAGAGACAGAGAGAGACAGACAGAGAACGAGAGAGACGGAGGAGAGGAGAGAGAGAGAGAGAGAGTGAGTCTCCTACCCTTCTTTCAAGTCTGCTTGAGCACTATAACAGTGTGAAAAAAAAACAAACAAACAAACAAAATATGAGTAGAACGATTAATGAACAATATATTGATACATAATTAAATGCACTGTATACCTCCACTCTTTATACAGGTATGCAATGGGCAAATAAAACCATGGGCAAATGAACTCATCATGAAAAACAGACACAAAACTAAGTACATAAATGAATGATTGAAAAGAATAATAACTAGAGTCAATATTAAAATGAATAAAAGAAATAGTCCCGTAAGTCGGCTGGCCGCTCCTTCCCCACATAAGAAAAAAACAAAAACAGACAAGATGCAAAGCATATAAACGCACTCCCAGTTTATCCTGAACACGCGTGAGATATTCCATAAAGAGGAAAAAACCGTCTTGGGCTGTGTAACCGTTAGTAATGGCTATTCTTGGTAAACATCGGCCATATCTGTGACCCATAATGAACAAATTTTCAGAAAGATCGGCCAGGTACTTTCTGAGATTTTTCCATAGAGAGGAAACCCATTATGGACCATTAGTAATGGCTATAACGGTACACTTAAACATCGGGCATCATCTGTGTCCCAAAATGAACATACCTACAAATTTTCAGAAACATCGGCCACATACTTTCTAAGATATTCCATAAAAAGAAGAAACCGTTATAGCCGTTAGTAACGGTAACCCATAGTGAACACACCTGCTCATTTTCACAAAGATCGGCCATGTACTTCGGAGATATTCCGTAAAGAAGAAAAATCGTTAGAGCCCGTTACAGCCGTTGGCAACGGCTATAATGGTAAACTAAAACATTGGGCATCATCTGTGACCCATAACGAACATACCTGCTAATTTTCACAAAGATCGGCCAAGTATTTTCTGAAATATTCCATAAAGAAGAAAAACCGTTACAGCCCGTTACAGCCGTTAGTAACGGATATAACGGTGAACTAAAACATAGGGCATCATCCATGACCCATAACGAACATATCTGCTAATTTTCACAAAGATCGGGCCTGGAACTTTCTGAGATTTTTCATGAAGAAGAAAAAACCGTTTACAACCGTCAGTAACGGATACAACGGTAAACTAAAACAACGGGCATCATCCGTCACCATAATGAACATGTCTACAAATTTTCACAAAGATTGGCCCAGCAGTTTTGTCTGGAGCGAAGGGAACACAGTTTGATCACGGACGGACACACACACACACACACACACACACACACACACACACACACACACACACACACACACACACACAGAGAGAGAGAGAGAGAGGAGAGAGAGAGAGAGAGAGAGAGAGAGAGAGAGAGATCCGGAGAGAGAGAGAGAGAGGAGAGAGAGAGAGAGAGAGAGAGAGAGCATTTCTTCGTTCCAACTGTAAAGTACTCCCTGTTCTAAAAGAACCGGGGTGTACAAAAAAAGAAAGAAAAAAAAAAAAGAAGGAAAAAAAGAAAAACCGTAGCGGATATAAACTCATTTCATTTCTTGACGGAGATCTGAAAATAGTGTTTTTGAAAAAGAAGGAGAGAAGAAGCGGACAGTGAGCCAAAGACGTCCTTCCTGTCTGTCAAAGCACAGGACACTTTAAGACCCGACACGCTTTTCTGACAGGATATTATTAACGGCACCGTGTGGTAGACTTACCATTGGCTGTTTGTGTAATGATTGTGTATTCTTCAGTTTTGTTTTGTCATTCTATCTTTATGTACAAGTAGAGAGTGTGGGTGCGTGCGTGCATGCATACGAGTGTGTGTGTGTGTGTGTGTGTGTGTGTGTGTGTGTGTGTGTGTGTGTGTGTGTGTGTGTGTGTGTGTGTGTGTGTGTGTGTGTGTGTGTGTGTGTGTGTGTGTGTGTGTGTGTGTGTGTGTGTGTGTGTGTGTGTGTGTGTGTGTTGTGTGTGTGAACATGACTGGTTGTGTGTTATTGTTGTTTTTGTTGTTACAAAACGTGATTCGATTCCTTAATGAGACTATGCACTTCTTTGACTTTATCAAAGAGAATTAAAAAAAAAATAAGAAAGTGAAAGAGTAGCTGAACATACATTAGATACGTTTCCGTGCAAATACCTACACACGGGCGTTTTATTTTTCAATCTGAGTATGAACGTTCACACAACTACAGCAACATGTACTCGCTATTATACTCTGACGAGAGGGGGGGGGGGGGGGGGGGGGGGGGGGGGCGGTGAAAGTTCCAAATCGGATTCAAAACAATGTGCTGTGTGCTAATGTTACGTTTAAAAATGGTCTTGGGTTCAGGTTTGCCATACGCGTAGTGTGAATCTTTCTCCTTTATCTCTGAAAGCAGATGTTGATTCGCCGTGGCAAACGATCCGGATCTTACAGGTGCCCCTTTTAGGATGACAAACGGAAGCTTTCTAGACCGCATGCGCAGTAGACTGATGGAAAAGAGCATACCCCCTGTCAGCAGATGATAATGACGATGGTGGTGATGATGATGTGATGACGATGTGATGATGATGATGTGTGTATGAGTGTGTGTGTATGTGTGTGTGTGTGTGTGTGTGTGTGTGTGTGTGTGTGTGTGTGTGTGTGTGTGTGTGTGTGGTGTGTGTGTGTGTGTGTGTGTGTGTGTGTGTGTGTGTGTGTGTGTGTGTGTGTGTGTGTGGTGTGTGTGCGCGCGCGCGCGCGCGCGTGTGATA
>JADBJO010001678.1:12500-15000 GCA_016801955.1 Conus betulinus
TGTATTATGAATTTGAAAATAAAATAATAAATCAGTGGATCCCTAGGACGGCCATTTCTAATGAAATGTTAAGTCATCTTTCCTCAAAATATGATACACTTTTTGCATTCATTTGTTTTTTCAAAAAATTTGAACAGATGGTAACATGCCTCAAATTTGGGAAGCATTCTATTATTGTTCCAATTCACAAAAAGAGGGGAAACCACTCAGAGATATCATAGTTATCGACCTATTGCATTAACATCAAATACATGTAAATTGATGCAAAAGATTGCTTTTTTAAAACAGACTTCTATCACATTGTAATAAAAACATACAATCCAAACATACCAACAATCAACAACCAAGCTGAATTTCAGACAGGCAGACTATTGGATCATCAATATAAACATTTGGTCAAACTCACAAACGCATGTAAAGCATCAGTTTGCACACGTGTAAAAACGTACTTGCAACGTTTTTTGATATACGAAAAAGCCTATGAACAGTATGGCACAAGCGGCTTTTGTTTAAATTAAAGAATATCGGTATTAATGGAAAACATGTACAAATATATTCAATGTTTTCTTCATCGTAGACATATTCAAACAAGAGTAGGAAAATACCTATTCTAAACCCAAGACATTTACAAATGGGGCTTACCCCAAGGATCGGTAATTTCTCCAATTTTGTTTTAATATTTTGATTTCTGATCTACCCAAAGGTCTTTCTAAAGAGAACAGAGTTAGCTCAATTTGCTGACGATATATGTCTATGGAGTAAAGTAACGATGAAAAGAAATACTCCGTTAAGATCACTGAATTATAGCCAAAATTAAATACCAACACGAGCTAAAAAAATCAGTACACATTTTTTACATGAAAAATGGACTATCTCTTTCACCAGAAAAAAAACGAATTTGAATTGCTATTTGCTTTTTTAATTTCTGGAAATGATCCAAATAAACTTCCAGTTTTCACCTTAGACGGCACTATTTTAAACTACGTTAAAAGCGTTAAATCTTTAGGTGTAATCCTTAGTAGTAAACTAACATGGAATACTCATCATATTGACCATATTTTTAAATAAAGCAAGAAAAAGTCTGAATTTCCTTAAAATTGTCAGTAAAACAATCTTGGGGGGCAAGACACTAAAAAGTTTAACTGTTCTAGCGACTGCCTTTGTACGCTCAAGACTTACATATGCTCAGGAAGTATTTTTTAATGCACCTATTAAATATCTTTTAAATAAACTCACAGCACTGATTGCAAAGCCTTCAAAATTGCCCTTGGGGTTTCCACACATACGTCAAACTTAGGGACATACAACGAAGTGGGGAGTTCTACCTCTATCTGAAATTAGAAAAAGCTTCTACTTTTAAAATTCATCTTAAAAAGTTTCTCACAAAAAAAAAAAAATTTTGCTCAGAAGAGGTATGTTTAGAATCGGAAAAGGATTTGGAAAACGTGCACAATATATACAATCCACAAAATCTATTTACTCATTTTCCTCAGATCTTCTAAAAGATACAAAAATAGATTAGAAAAAAAAAAAATAATATCGCCGGAAAACCAACGTTTTCACCCATTCCAAAATGGGTACAATCAAAAGCTTCTTTTGACATTGACTACAATGATTTAACTAAAAAGGATTCTCCCAACATTTTGGAGAAATTTTGTCTACACTCACTTAGAAAATAAGTACAAACCATCACTTAAAAATATTTACAGATGGCTCAGTATTAGATGACAATAGCACGGGAGCAGCTTTCATAATTCCTAGCTTAAAAAAAAAAAAGTTGTTTTATTTTGGTAAAAGTCTGTCTATATATAGCGCAGAATTACTTGCTATACTCAAATAATTGGATTTCATTTTGAATTTCCCCATAAATAACAGCCCAAATCGTAATATGCGCTGATTCAAAAGCAGCATTGAATGGTAGTAAGTCTTCTAATTCATGTGTACGATTAGACATGATAACTGAAATCAGTCATATAGTACACCTTCTTTCCCAAAAAGGCATTACTATTACGTTTTGTTGGGTGCCTTCTCATTGTGGTATATCAGCAAATGAACAAGTAGACAAAGTTGCAAAAAAAAAGGCAGCTCAAAACCTTAGCGGCACTGTAACAATAAATGTTCGCTTAGATCTGGCAGAATGTTTCTCTATCATAAATAAAACATTTCGTGATAATGCAAACAAAAACACTGAGGAACTCGAACATATATTATTATAACAACTGCATCAAATGTAATGACAAAAGCAATGGGATAAACATAATACAAAAGATTTTATTTTCTCATCCAGGGAGATTGAAAGTCTGATCCATAGGCTTCGTTTAAGCTCGTTTAAAACAAAATATTACAAAGATATTAAATGTATGTGTGGGGATTCTATAAGTGTCAATCATTTGCTGATTCATTGTCCCAAAACAAGAGAGCTATTTGATGAATCAGGTACTGAGGGTTTTGTTGATGGATCCACTCCTTTATCACTATCTAGTATATTAAACAATTTTGC
>JADBJO010001678.1:22500-35000 GCA_016801955.1 Conus betulinus
ATGTAAGAAACTATATGTACTTACTTATTGGACTCTTTGATAAAGAAAGAAATAATTCATAGGTTAATGCTGGTGATTCGAAAATATTTGCAATAGTATATGTAGAAAGTATGGGTATAAATTGTTTGATAGCGGCACATGAGATAATATGATCAACTGTGATGCTCTGTCCACAAACACATGAGGCATTTTTACTAAAAATCTGTTGTAAACGCATCGACTTTCCACCTATACATAAGGGACGATAACTTCCCACTAATGGGTGGGAGTGTGTTTTTTAAGTTTACAATACTAAAATCTGTGTAAATAAGCTTTTTGTGAGATTTTTTAAAGGAATTCTGGAAACGGTTCCAAGCAAATGATTCCACTGTACTATATTGTTCTTGAACCGTAAGTGGAAAATCCATCCTGAGAGGCTCTGAACTACATTTTGCACCTTGTTTCGCAGCTCTGTCTACTTTTTCGTTATAATAAAATGAACAGTGTGACAGTATCCAGCAGAAAGTAATTGCCATGCCTTGCATAGAGAGAGCATGAATTAAACAGCTAATTTCAATTATCATTTCTGATCTATTCTTCAGTCTTAATGATTTCAGTGCCTGAAGCACAGACTTTGAATCAACACAAAAAAAGTTCTTGAAATATAGATCGTGGGAAAATTTAGAAGATAATTTAACGCCATTGATATTGCAGTAAGTTCCGTAGTAAAAACCGATTTATTTTTCCCCAGTGAAAAACATTTCTCTACTTTTAAATCAGGTATCAAATAAGCAGAGCCCGCATTTTTCTGAATTAATGACCCAATCTGTGTATACTTTTAAATGAATTGGATACTTCTCTTCAATATGAAATTTAGCATTGCTTGCCACTATATTTTTATTGCCCTTTTTTTTAAATCAGTGTGGTCAATATCAAATTGGGCCCTTTGAAGTTCCCAGGGTGGTGAAGGGGGAAGAAAGACGGCCTTGCAGATACAGACTTTTCGTCAACAGTAATGCTCGTGGCTTGCCTAAGCTCAGATGTATACGTTGCCAGAATAATCTGAGAGGATATTGTGTTTTTGCACGTGTAGGAAAGTCGATATCTGATCTAATTTTGATTTCATTTTTCACATCATTCTTAACCGGAAAGCTTCTTATCACAAATTTCGTGGCAGCCACTTCCCTCTGATCATCTAAGGGTAAATTTGAGCCTCATTATATGTTCGAAGACACGATGCATGGGTGGGAAGACCCATTGCAAGTTTGAACGCTGCATTCTATACCTTGAAGCTTCTTTAAACAGATATTTTGGTGCACTAAAACACTTCTTGCGCGTATGTTAATTTTGATCTCATTAGACATTTACATAGATAAATTAGAGTGGACGTGTCTTGTCTCCATCTGTACTCACAATTTTGAGAAATTTAAAGTTTTCCTTGCTTCTGTCAGCAAATAATCTATGTATTGATTCCAAGATATTTTCGATGTGAGGTTAACGCCCAAAAAACTTGATCTGTGAAGCATAATTAAGAACTGTTCCATTCAATTTGAAAAAATAGGCATTTTTTCGGGATTCAAGCCACTGTTGAATAAAACAATCTTTGTTTTTTCTTTCCGCAGATAAACTTAGTTCATTCTTTGTCAAGTACTCTGCTATAATGTCGAGCTCTTTTTGACACACTTTTTGGTATGGTTTATGCTACGTAGTGGGGTTTTTCTTTTTTAAGGTTACTTCCATCATGTGTGCGTGTATGTATGTGTGCGTGTGTGTGTGTGTGCGTGCGCACGCGTGCGAGTGTGTGTGTGTGTGTGTGTGTGTGTGTGTGTGTGTGTGTGTGTGTGTGTGTGTGTGTGTGTGTGTGTGTGTGTGTGTATATTC
Organism: Conus betulinus; assembly: GCA_016801955.1. Classification (NCBI taxonomy): domain Eukaryota; kingdom Metazoa; phylum Mollusca; class Gastropoda; order Neogastropoda; family Conidae; genus Conus; species Conus betulinus. The sequence goes on from JADBJO010001678.1 coordinate 24,361, forward strand.
ATCCCTTTTTGTGACTCAGTTACATCGCCTATTCTACAAGATAATCACTGCTACACTACACTCGTCCATGATTTTTCAAAGGGAAAAACACTGTCTGGGGAAAGCAGGACATAAAGTGGAGAAGAAAAAAATATGTTCACAGAAAAGCAGTTTCCGCCGCTCTTCCCTCTTTTAAATGGAGTGCCCATCGACAAGATCCCAGTGTAGGCGTGAATTGCGCGAAGAAGCCAAACTTCGGTAGATGTGAGCGAATGGATGGGAAGGAGAGGAGTGAAATGAATTGATGTGTCGTCTGTCACGAACCAAATTAGATAGCTCTGTGCCTGTCGTACTCTTGGTCTTCATCATCATTTTATGGGCTTCGACTGTAATGAGGAAATACAGTTAAATGGAGTGGTATGGTGTGTATGGCGAAAAGTACAGTTGGCTGCAGGTGATTACTGCTCTGTTTCCATTACATTTTCAGGTCTACTCTGGTTGTTGTGAGTCTGTTACAGATTTAGTGCTGATGACGTTCTCCCCTCCCCCCACACATCTTCTTTCTTTCTCTCAGTCTGTCTTCCTGTCTGTCTGTCTGCCATCCTGTTTGCCTGCCTGTCTGTCTGCCTCCCTCCCTCCATCTCTCTCTCTCTCTCTCTCTCTCTCTCTCTCTCTCTTCTCTCTCTCTCATCTCTCTCTAATGTCTTTTTTGTGCTTAGCAGTTTATTTTCTCTTTATGTATGCTATGGGAGTGTTCTTCAGCTTTTGGAGACATACTGAAGTCAGACTTCTAAATAAAAGAAAGTTATCATGCATGCCTGTTTTCTCTCCCCCACACCTCTATACCACCCACTTAATTGTCCACATTTTCTGGCTTCAAGACAAGCACGTAAAACTTTCTGCTCTTTACGTGCCCAAGAGAAGTTTCAACTGTGTTGTGTCATGGCTTTTGCTTTGCAAATCAGTGGTCTTTACCACAAGGGACAAGAAAAGAGGTAATTGCTCCAGCATACAAGAGAGAGAGAGAGAGAGAGAGAGAGAGAGAGACAGACAGACAGACAGAGACAGAGACAGAGAGAAAGACAGAGGACAGACAGACAAACGGACAGACAGGCAGACAGACGTGGTAATCTATCTTCCTCCCTCAAATGACAATAATTTCTCGTGATGCACGTCGATTTTTGTTAGGTGTGTGCTCAAGAATCTCTCTCTCAGAGACAGACAGACAGACAGACAGACAGAAGGAGAGACAAAGCGACAGAGATATATCATATGGACACACACACACACACACACACACACACACACCACACACACACACACACACACAACACACACACACAGACAAAGACAGAGAGACAGACAGGCAGTCAGACACAGAGAGAGAGAGAGACAGAGAGACTGAGACAGAGACAGAGACAGAGACAGAGATACAGGATAGGGTGGATGTCCTGGAAGTCGAACAAAGTTAATTCACCATGTGTGTGTGTGCGTGAGGAGTGAGGAGGTTGGTGGGTGGGTGTGGATGTGGGGTATGTGTATGTGTATGTGACTGATCCACTGTCCATGAAAAAAAAAAAAAATCTGAACATTTCTCTTGAGAGAAGCTGGATACGCATTTGAATTGCCTGTCAACTTTTGAAGGTCGTTTTTGTGCTTCGAACTTTAAGTTTCTTGTGAATATGCCCTGGAGGATTATTTAACTTATGATTGCTTGCACGCGTCAGACTTTCTCATAAAAGAAAGTTGTCATACATGTTCGTTTCTCACCCACTCCTGTCTGACTACCAATGTGCCCATTTCATTGGATATGTTTTCTGAGACCTCAAACTTTGGAACTTTCTGCTCTTTACATGAGCGAGTGGAATTCCAGATGTGCTCCTTTGTAGGTTTTGCTTTGTAAACCAGTGCTTTGTTCCTGCAGAGCTCGAGATAGAGGTTACCTCATAGCCACAGGATACAGAATGAAAGAAAAAAGAGACAGACAGACAGAGACAGAGACAGAGCAACAGGGAGGCATACACACACACACACACACACACACACACACACACACACAGAGAGAGAGAGAGAGAGGAGAGAGAGAGAGAGAGAGAGAGAGAGAGAGAGAGAGAGAGGAGAGAGAGAGAGAGAGAGAGAGAGAGAGATTTCAGTCTTTGCTCCTCTAAAGACTTTTCATAAAGCACGTTGATCTGTATTTAATGTTTAATCTGTTCTCAACTCTCTACAACGATTTCTTAACCACCATAACGGCCAGCCAGAATCATATGTTTGCCACTCAGCCTACCCCCCCCCACCACTTTCCCCCACCCCTCCAATAAACAAACAAACAGACAATCAAACAGAAATCCCAAATTCAGACAATTCATTTCTAATCCACTCACTCAAAAAATTAAACTGAAGCAGACGTTGACTTCTACTTCTGTGTGAACCGTTCTACAAAACAAAACTCTTCAAGTTCACTTCGTGAAAAACTAATGATCAGAAAACAAGCAGTGATGCCCCTCTTCTTCTTTCACGAGGCTGGCTTTCCCCGTTTCTGGTCCAGGAGGAAGCCACCGAGATTAATGCTGGAACAAACGGGAGCGTGTCGTCGGTCCCCCAGGTCCATTGGTCCCAAGGTTCATTGGTCCCAAGGTTCTTCGGGAAAAAGATGAACTGGTGCAGGGTTTCGTCCCTCGGTACAGGCAGCGCCCAGCTGGGTCCGGTCCACTAACCTCTATTCACAGCTTGACTGAAGGTTCAGACCTTGGGACCAATGGACCTTGCGACCAATGGACCTTGGGACCAATGGCAATGATCACACACCAAGACACCCTAAGCGTGCCCCATGTATTGCTTGCTATCAGAAACTGACGTTGGAAAGCGAGAAGACCACGGTGAGTTCAACGAAATCTCAGCATGCTAAGTAGCTCTGGGGCTATGTAGTTTAGCAACAGTACTCAGCAGTGCCCACACATTTTAATCAGCTAACATTCAGAGCTCGCATTATGTGCTTACAGCAAAGCATCAAATACACAGGGAGTGATGAAGGTGTAGGAGACAAACTGTACACAGGTGGAGGTAGATCAACATTCAAACAGACAGGCAAGAAAACACGCCCACTTGACATCAGATCGCGTAATATGGAGTTGAGTGGTGAGGTGGTCTGTATTGGTGTATTCGCCTGTCTCGTTGCCTCTTCATCCCAACGCGCTCTCTCTCTGTCTGCGCCCCCCCCCCCCCCCCCTCTCTCTCTCTCTCTGTCTCTCTCTGTCTCTCTCTCTCTCTCTCTCTCTCTCTCTCTCTCACTTTGTCTGTCTGTCTGTCTCTCGCTCCCTCTATCTGAACATGTCTTTGTGTGTGTGTGTGTGTGTGTGTGTGTGTGTGTGTGTGTGTGTGTGTGTGTGTGTGTGCGCGCATGTGTGTGAATGTGTGTGTGTTGCATGTGCGCATTGTGTGTGCATACATTCATGTTGGAGTGCGCGTGCGAATGTGCGTGTGTGTGTGAGTGTGAGCGTGTGTGAGTGTGTGTGTGTGTGTGTGTGTGTGTGTGTGTGTGTGTGTGTGTGTGTGTGTGTGTGTGTGTGTGTGTGGTGTGTGTGTGTGTTTGTGTGTGTGTGTGTGTGTGCGTGTGTGTGTGTGTGTGTGTGTGTGTGTGTGTGTGTGGGCGCGCGCGCGCGCGCGCGCGCGCGCACATGCGTGATGATTGTGCATGCGTCTGTGCGTCCATGCGTAAGTGTGGGTATGTGTGTGTGTGTGTGTGTGTGTGTGTGTGTGTGTGTGTGTGTGTGTGTTCATTCCTTTTTGTACCTCAAATACCTCGCCAGCTCAACATGATTTCCGCTGCTATACTACACTCAGTCCATGATTTTGCCAAAGGAAAAGCACTGTCTGGGAAAGTAAGACATAAAGAGGAGAAAAACAAAATGGCCACGGAAAAGCAATTTCCGCCGCTCTTCCCTCTTTTAAATGTGTGTTCGTTCTTCTCTTTAACGTCTTTTCACAATGGTGTGATATTAGACGACGAAAAAAAAAAAAAAAAAAAAATCAACAACAATCAACAACCCCCCGTCTTCCTATCTCTGAACCTCCCTACCATTTCCCTTCAAAAATGAAATCTTAACAACAATTTTTTGTGCCCAATACTTTTGAGTTTCTTTTGAATGTGCTGTGGCATGTTCTTCAGCTCATAGTGACCTGCGGAAACCAGACTTTTCATACATATTTTCTTCCTCGCCCATCCCTGTCTGCCCACCTATATGTCCACTTTTTTTCTGACAAATTCTTCAAGGAGTCAGCGCGTAAACCTGTCTGCTCTTTACGTGTAGAAGTGGAACATCAGATGCGGTACTTCATGGCTTTTGCTTTGCAAAATCAGCAGTCCCTACCTCAGAGAGAGAGAGAGAGAGAGAGAGAGAGAGAGAGAGAGAGAGAGAGAGAGAGAGAGAGAGACAGAGAGAGAGAGAGATTGATTGATTGATTGATTGATTGAGAGAGATTGATCGATTGATTGAATGATTGACTGATCTTATGCAAGGATAAATATTTTAGGCCAAAGCCTTGTCTTGCAATCTGTCCTTGTTATGTATACCTGAGCGAGCGAGCGAGCGAGCGAGCGAGCAAGAGAGAGAGAGAGAGAGAGAGAGACAGAGACAGAGAGACAGAGAGAGAGAGAGAGAGAGGTGTAGTCACTTTTCTCCCCTCAAATGACAACATGTCATTCTTGTGATGCACGTTGACTCGTATTCAGTCACTCACTGACCCCCCCCCCCCCCCCCCCTCAACTCTACCTCTCCTCTCTCTCTCTCTCTCTCTCTCTCTCTCTCTCCATCAAACCCATTAAAAGACAAAGGGACAAATGATAAACTATAACAAAAGCTAATTGGCGACAGCTCCCCCCACCCAAACCCACCCCACCCCACCCCCCTTCCTCATTAATAAAAAAAAAAGCTTGGACAAATAACCAGGTCCATTAACTCGCAGTTAAAGAGGCAGCAGTAAGTCGCCTTGCTCCTGAGTATCCGACCCTTCTATGAAACAGTTTACAACAAAAACTCACTCAAAAGAAAAAAAAGGGGGCAACTCTCAAGCCATGATAATATTCAACTGGCAACCACACACCCCCTCCCCATACCTACCACGTCCTCCTCCCTCCCTCCCTCCCCAAAAAGCCTGGACAGATAGTTCCCAGGTGCAGTAACTCCCAACTAAACAGCAGCGCACGTTGCCTTCCTCCAGAGTACACGACCCCTTCTATGAAACAAACACTACAAAATCACGTTGTGGCGGGATATGTAGGTCAGGAGAGATCACTTATGCCACCACCCCCCCTTCTCTTTTCTTTTTCCGAATCCCTAGACAAACCACTTCCCGTACAGACTGTTGTCTACTTAGAGGCTGGCTTTCCAGCTTCCGGTCCAGGAAGCGGCTAAGAAGATTAACCCGAGAGTAATCATTCTTATTCTTAGTAACACACACACACACACACACACTGAGGGACTGAGGGACCCGCCCATGCGTGCCTTTTGTATCGTCGACCAAAAGAAGCCGAGGTTGGGAAAGCGAGAATGCGGAGATTTCGACGAAATCTCAGCATGCGATCCGAGAGGAAAGGGCACCTAAGCCGTTTAAGGGCTGTTATGCCTTGTGATAATATTCAGCGCTGCTAACAAGATTTCAGTGTGTGCTAAAATCGAGGCCGCACATTCATGGTTGAAGCAAGACATGAAATGTACAAGCCTTAGTATTAATTTCATAGATAGATAGGTCGAGTAAGACTGATATGAAGCAGATGAGAAAGGCATCGGTGAGAGTATATATATTATATATACTACCCTCACACACTTTGTGTGTGTGTGTATGTATGTATATATTATTTATATTTTCTGAATTTCACAGTGGGGGAAAATGTAGCTTGTTTTGCTCTTTCATGATTTTCTTTTGCTTCTTAGGTGGCACCTTTGGTTAGTTTTTTTGAAAACTCATCAAACATACTACGGTATTGCACACCAGCCTTTTTCTGGTATAGCATTCTTCTAAAACCGAAAAGGCAGAGGAGTCAAATTACCACTTTCCGCGGTCACTGAGGAGAGAAACAATCAGTTTTTCGAACTGACACGGCTGATTTCGTCTGTGCTCTTGGCGTCAGATAGAGACCAGGAGTTATATGTTAGTGAGCTTCCTCCGCCCCATTGGAGATGGTCTCCCACTTAGGAGACTATAAGCTTGCTGAGGGTTCATTTTGAGAAGCATTTATTATTCCCCCCTAAACCCACTCAAGCACATACTGTCAGTTAGGCAGAATAATCTACCACTGCAGATATGATTTAAGGATCACAAGGGAGATTTTACAATCGGAGACATCTGAGTGGTCAGCTCTTTGTTTATAATTCAATATTTCGGCTTGCAGTCATTGCAACACCTAGCTTGGCTCTGTAAGTTGCTGGAATGGTGCTTGGTACTTATCCTTGGAATTTATTGTTTTATTGTATATAATGCTGAACAATTAAGTAGTGGGGGAACACAAGTGCATACATATATATATATCTATATATATATATATATATATATATATATATATATATATATATATATATATATATATATATATGCCGTGCCCCTCCCCCTTCCGCCGAGCTATGCTATGCAAATAATTTTCCACTGGCTGTGTCCCCACCCATTGGTGCCACTCACTTCTTGCCCTTCATACTGTAAAGTTGATTTACATAGTGTGGATAGTCACTTAGTCCCATCTCCTTCTCCTACGTGTGGAAACAAACTGTTTTCAACCATGTTGCAATCAATCAATCAATTAATTGCCCTACTGCATCTTTTATTTGGCGTTGCAACTGAGAATGTGCACTGATGTTTTAAGGCTGAATATATGTCGTTGTCAAACGAGAAAAAAAGTGTACGTCGGCATTTCCAAGGTTTGAAGCCTACCTCCTCTCTCTCTCTCTCTGTCTCTCTCTCGCTCACTCTCCCCCCCTCTCTCTCTCTCTCTCTCTCTCTCTCTTTCTGGCTCCGATTCCCGAGAGTTTGTAAATATTCATTGCAATAATTATTTATAGCAATAGTTTATGTTCTAGAGCGTATGCGGGTCTTCCTAGCTCTCAGGCGAGTCTTGAAGAACTGCATGTATCTCTTACAAAATATCCAGCATCGATTGTGGGCTGCGTGCAGCAATAAAGTCCGGATGGTTATTAGAAAGCAGACGGGCCTGACACAGTTATTTCCTGAGGGGGGAAGGGGGGGTCCATTTCTGTAACGGTCGTTTAGCTGTGCCGCGTTTTTAACGTTTTTACATTGAGAAAAATCGAAGCTAGACTGAGCGAGCAGCAGCACACCCCGTTGTGAAAAGGTTTGCTGTCATGAGAGAGGAGGAGGAGGAGGAGAAAGAAGGGGGTTTGGAGTGGGAGAAGGGAGAGAGAGAAGGAGGAGTCAGATGAAGAATACAGCGTACAGCAGGGAGAAGGAGAGAGAGAGAGAGAGAGAGGGGGGGGGGGGGGGGAGAGAGGAGAGACAGGGAACAGAGGGACAGACAGAGACAGAAACAAGGGACAGAGAGAGAGAGAAAGAAGAGAGCGAGAGACAGACAGGCAGGCAGACAAACAAGCAGAGAGAGAGAGAGACAGAGGAGACAGACAGACAGACAGACAGAGACAGAGAGAGACAGACAGACGACAGACAGGGAGGTTTGGGATATTGCACGAGTACGAGAAATCAGTTTAAAGAGAATGCCCTGGTCTGGATGGTTTTTAGAAAGCAGACAGCAGACATGTCTGACACGTTATTTCCTGAGAGGTGTGTGTGTGTGTGTGTGTGTGTGTGTGTGTGTGTGTTGTGGGGGGGGGGGGGGGGCGGTATTTCTGTAATGGTCGTTTAGCTGTGCCCCGTTTTTAACGTTTTTACATGTGAAAGAAATCGAAGCTAGACTCGGCAAGAAGAACCCCCCCCCCCCCCCCCCCCCCCGCTGTGTCATGTGATAGGAGGAGGTAGAAGAGGGTTTGGAGTGGGAGAGGGGGGAGGAAGGGAGGAGTCAGATGAAAAGTACAGAGTACAGCGGAGAGGGAAGGAGAGGGGGAGGGAGAAAGTGGGTGAGGGGAGGACAGGGACAGAAACAGAGGGACAGACAGAGAGAGAGAAAAGTGAGAGAGAGAGAGAGAGACAGACAGAGAGACAGAGGACAGACAGACTTACAGGCACACAGGCAGACAGAGGAGCAGATGGAGATAGGAGAGAGAGCTTGGGATTTGAATGGTCACACTTGCTTTGGACGTGGAAGGACTCTGAAGCTTCTGTCTTCCATTTTTGTTTCTAAACAAACAAACAAACGCTGACAACGAAACAACAACAACGGCAACTAACCATAAACTCCCTGAAATCGGACAAATGCCTGTATCCACAATGCATGTGCCTAAAAATGAGAAATGCGTTAAGGAACAGGTCAGAGTATTGAACAAAACAACTGTCAGTACAGCTGAAACCAGTTGCGCGTGAAAAGCCATATTGAAACGGCAGGCGCAAACAAGCGAGCGAGAAAGAGACAAGAGTTTCTCTCTCTCTCTCTCTCTCTCTCTCTCTCTCTTCTCTCTCTCTGTCTCTCACTCTCTCTCTCTCTCTCTCTCCATGTCTCTCTCTCTCTCTCTCTCCTCTCTCTCTCTCGTTCTGCTCTCTCCTCCACCTTCTCTCTCTCTCCTCTTCTCTCTCTCTCTCTCTCTCTCTCCAACCTTTCTCTCTCTCTCTCTCCTCCTCCACCTCTCTCTCTCTCTCTCTCTCTCCCTCCACCTCTCTCTCTCTCTCTCTCTCTCTCTCCCTCCACCCTTCTCTCCTCTCTCTCACCTCTCCCTCTCTCCTTCTCTCCTCTCAACTCTCTCTCATCCCTCCTCTCTCTCTCCTCTCTCTCTCTCTCTCTCTCTCTCGTCCCTCTCTCCCCACCTCTCTCCTCTCTCTCCCTCTCTCTCTCCTCTCTCTTCTCTCTCTCCTCGCTCTCTCCTCTCTCTCTCCTTCTCTCTCTCTCTCGCTCTCTCTCTCTCTCCTCTCTCTCTCAGCTCCCTCTCCCCTCTCTCTCTCTCTCTCTCTCCCCCATGCCAGAGGGACGCAGCAACGGATCCACACCGTGCAACATTACTTATAGGCGGTGCTGATGTTCTGGAATGGAGGCGGGTCAGCCCCACCATTCAGGCGCATGTTCACGGAACCTCCCTCATTCAGAGGTCCAGCAGTTGATGTGGGCTCCGTCCGTGTAGCCACTAAAAGTCTAGCTAGCCATGGGAAAAGGAGACACGCGGCAGACGTCAGGGATGTCCTGGGCTGCGGCTACTGTTAAAACGGTCGTTCAGTCCAGCTGTGGAAGGCCCTGCCAACATAAGAGAGGAAGAGGGGGGGAGCCATTCGGGTGGAAGAGGGAGGGATAGAGTCGGGGCCGGGTGTATGTGATACAGGGCCAGAGAGACGGGGGGGGGGGGGGGACAGAGAGGGGAGGGAGAGAGAGAGAGAGAGAGAGAGAGAGAGAGAGAGAGAGAGAGAGAGAGAGAGACAGACAGACAGACTACAGACAGACAGACAGACACAGACAGACAGACAGACAAACAGGCGGACCGACAGAGACACAGAGGTAGAGGATTCGGTGCATGTTGCGAAAAATCATTGATTGAGTGTATTTCGAGGACGTCAAAAAGGTACATGTTTTTTTTTTAATCTCTTGAGACGAAGTTAGTCAACAGAATCAGGCAGGGCGAGGGGGGTAGGGGGGTGGGAATGGGGGTGGGGGCGGGCAAGAAATCCCACAACAACGGAGTTGTTCCCAGAGTGAACACACAACCAGACGCGAAGATCCACACAATGTAACCTCTTCCCACAAATGGTCACCCTCAACTTCAAATTTCCATCATCTGAGGTCGTACATTCATTGAAAACCCACAAGGAATGAAGTTGATAACAGTATCCACCATACAAGGGCTAAACATGAAACTGGCCTTGATACACTGCTTTGAAGTTACTGTATGGCATGTGACTGGATTGGAGAACAAAAAAAAGCAACAAAGGAACAGACAAAACAAAACAAACAGAGGTCACCAATGCTGAACTTGTCAGGCTGGGCAGATTTCTCCTTACACATGTACCTTCAGTACTTGTCAAAGTTTGCACGACAGAAGAACGAATCAAAACCAGCCGCCCGTGGCGAAGTGGTCAGCGTCGCGCGGACTCCCGGCTGGGAGGTCGTGGGTTCGATTCCCATCAGAGTCCTGTGGGATTTTTCTAGCCCTGACCAGCTGCTACCTAGAGTTGAGTTTGCTACGGGGCTCAGTTGGGAAGACTGGGACCACGCAGCTGGGTTTTATCCACTTAATGGATGCATCCGTGAGAGTGCTGCTCAAATTTCCTGACCAACACCGCAGATGGTTGTATCTCTTTGGGCCTAGTTTGACGCCGGAATGTATTATGAAAGGAAGCGTAGAGTACACAGTCTCAGACCGGAATGAAAATCCGTTCAATCATCTTCATCATACTCATTCTCGTCGATCAGCATAAAAAAGAACGTGGTCAGGCGTAACACCTAAACAAGGGATACACGTATACTTTCTTTAATAGTGTGTATCTATTAACTTCGATAAGGATAAAAGGGATTTCAACGTCATCTAAGTAGCAAAATCAGGTTAACATAGATGGAGCGTAAA
>JADBJO010001678.1:40000-42500 GCA_016801955.1 Conus betulinus
AGGTGTTTACGATCATATCATGTTTCAACTTCCCATAAGATTGTGTTGTCAACTACTTTTTTTTGTTTTTTTTTTCTACACTGAATATTGCATTCAGCACAGCTAGATTATTAGAGAAGATTTCTAAAGGTCGGGTTATCCTTAAGTGCAGGTTTTGCTATCAGTTACGAGCCTTTCTTTGAGATATCACTCTTTCTCTACCTTTTTTTTTTTTTTTGCTCTCTTCTGCTCCGCCAATTTCTCTTGTCAGTTGATGGATGGGTCAGTTATCTTATACCGGTTTGTTCGACAATTTTTTGGTCTATCAGTCTGGTCTGTTTCCCTCTTGAGGGGAGAGTGAGAGGAAGGGGGAGAGAGAGAGAGAGAGAGAGAGAGAGAGAGAGAGAGAGAGAGAGAGAGAGAGAGAGAGAGAGAGAGAGAGAGAAGAGAGAGAGAGAAAAGAAACAGAGAAAGAGGGGGAGAGAGAAAGGAAGAGACGGAGAGAGAGAAAGAGAAACAGAGACAGAGAGACAGACAGACTGAGAGAGAGAGTCAGTGACAGAGGGAGGATTTGGGAATTGTGCTTTTATTGCCAAAAAAGTCTAGTGACGAGGTGAAAGGGAATGACAACAATGTCAAACTGAATACAAATGTAGGTTAAATAAACAAGGTAAAGAAAAAAAAAAAGAGACAGACAGAAAGAAAGACAGAGTGTTGTTATGCATGTGTCGGGTCAACATACACGCATAATTCACAACTTTTTTTTTTTTTTAACAGAAAATAGACCCTCACCATAGCATCTTAACTCCACATGACAAACAAGCATCATCTGACTCCACAACAATTAGATTTATAATTCCACTCTGATAATTTCAAGAAAAGAACGCAACCACAATATGACAGCAGTTCACATCTTTATCGACAGAACAGTGTGTTGGCATAAAACGTTGCGGCCAGAGTATCAATAAAGGGAGGCCAAATGCCGCAATAAACCACTTGCTGAAAGCACGAGTTTTGCTCTCTTTGCCGATCCCCCCCCCCCCCCCTCTCTCTCTCTCTCTCTCGCTCTAGTAGTAGAAGTAGTAGTAGTGGTTAGTAGCAGTGGCAGTACTTTCATTTAACGTTTTCTTCTTTTTTACTAAAAAGTATTGTGATATGAGACGTAAAAAGAGAGAGAGACGGGGAGGGAGGAGAGAGGAGAGAGAGAGAGAGAGAGGAGAGAGAGAGAGAGAAAGAGAGAGTTAGTATTTACATTTTTTATGTGAATGTATGCGCACGCGCGCGCGCGTTATGTGTGTGTGTGTGTGTGTGTGTGTGTGGTGTGTGTGTGTGTTTGTGTGTGTGTGTGTGTGTGTGTGTGCGTGTGTGTGTGCGTGCGTGCGTGCCTGCAGATGTGCAGATGTCGATGTGTACGTATACCACATAAAGACCGCCGCCACATCATACCAAAATACCTAGCGGGACTATGTAACAAACAAGCTGTAACTTAAAAGATCAGTGTCAGAAAAAAAAAAAAAAAAAAAAAAAAAAACATCGATAACAGACACCTTATAAACATGGTCAGTATCCTCTGCGTGTGCCCGAGAGCTATTTCCGAGATTTTTTGTTCTCATTGTTCATGTTGTTTGCTGCTTTTGCATTAATGGAGTTAGGTTTTGTTGTTGTTTGGTTGTTTGCTTCCCCCCCCCCCCCTTGTCATTGTTTTGTTTGTGTAATAATATCCTGAAATGGGTTAATCATTCTGAAATGGGCTTAATCATATTTAACTTACTTTCAAGTATGGATATGAGTACGGATTCTGACCCACTCTCACACGTATAAAACTAGCGGCCACCCTGTCATGGACTCACGTCGTACAAGGGATTCACTAAGCGTACAAATGAAGCTTATAATGTTATCCAGGTACTTCATAAACAGAAAGATATGACATTTGCTTGAGGGATTCTGTCTCGTCAAACAAATATCTGAAAAAAATGAAAGACAGATAACGAGCCAAAAGAGTCCCAGTAGGTTTGCTGACATAAAACTTGAGCAATGCAATAAACATGTAGGGTAACTCTTGCTCCCATAAGAAAACCTAACTCATGGGAGCAAGAGTTACCCTACTTGTTTATTGTTTACTGTTCCCTGCCTTGTTTCAGGTCCAATTTTGAGTAATGCAGATACAGCATAGCAAACACTACCTGCAGTTGTAATCGTGGTCCGCAGTCAACAACCGTACCTTTGGGCAGCTTCACGCAGGGACTGTATGTTTTCAGCGTCGATCTCGTCACTGGGGAGGGCACAATCACTCACAAACTTGTGCACACGTGCATTCCGACACTGTCGGCTTTCTAACATAATCAACTGCAAGCTCTTCTGCTTGTTGAAGTTATGTAAACGTTAAGGGGTTGTTCAGCTTACCGCAAACGTTAGCCAGAGCTGTGTGTTTGTGACATTCATTTTTTTTTTAATGCAAAAATCCTTTTTTTCTTCCCAATCATCTGTAACAACATTTTTTGCATACAAATGCGGCGTGCTT
>JADBJO010001678.1:82500-85000 GCA_016801955.1 Conus betulinus
TGTTTGTTTCTTGTTTTTGTCTCTCATTTGACAGATATCTGTCGTATTCATGTGTTTGTTTCACTTGGAAAGAATTATATCTCCATGCTTTTTTTTCAATAGATTTTTTTTTTTCTGTGATTGCATGTTTCAAATGTGTCACGCAACTATCCCCCCACTCCCGCCCCCTTCCCTCCCTCCCCAAACAAATTCGTCGGTCTCGGAGGTAAATTTGCGCCATTTAGCTATCTACATTAAAGAACAGTTCCTCAACGACCCACAAATCACTCAAAAAAGGCAAAATCCGATGTGTATGTTGGTAATGTTCATCAATATTCTGCACTAGCTAAAGTCTATGATGTTATGAAATCATTCACTCTTGAATCTTTTAACCCCCCCCCCCCCCCCCCCCCCCCCGCGCGCCCCCATCATGGAATGAGTTGTACCTCGTAGTTAGTCATCATTTCATGTTGCCGTGAAACAGCAAGACAGTCAAGTGTAAATAGTCTACTATTGAAACTGAAGTTGATTATTGATTCCGTGTGCTAGTAGAACTTGTCTCGCCATTTCTGCTTTCTCTTGCACACTGGCTGCCGACCGACGCTAGTATCGACTATCAACTTTCCACCCTTTTTCTTTGTTGATACACGTTTGACTCTGCGCCTGGGATCTCTCTCACTGCGGATTACTTCTCATCTACACACCCTTTCGGCACCGGTGTTCTTCCTCTAACGGTCTTCTCCTGCGCAACCTAAATTGAACACTGAATCGAGCAAGAAATGTGTTATCTTCCCAACTTTCTCAGCTACAAGAAATAAATCACTGCTGTCTCTCAGATATTGAGATACTCGCACTACCTTCAAGAAAAAGCTTAAAAGCACCTCCTCCTTGATAAATAATCAATATTTTGTTTTGCGTGATTAATTGCGGGAGTCAGTGAGAGAGGACGTAGGTTTAGGACTGTTTGTATGCTCACTACATTCGTGAACGAACGGTTAATTGCGAGTTTGTCGCAATGTAATCTTGTAAAACACCGTGAATAGTTCTCTAGAGCCTAACTTTGAGAAAATAGTAGCAACCTTATCTTTATAACATAAACAAAAGCACGTGTACATATTGTGTTCGGGGTTGCCTCTCATCACGTTCCATAGAAACCTTCTTTGAAGATGTCCGGGGACAGGGTAGCTCCTCCAGACATGTAACTCTGGCATTGTTTGTCTGATCAGGAAGCGGTTTGCGTTGTTAGGATGAAACATAAGACACTTTGGTGGCGTGTTTTGTAGCAAATATCGTTATGGTGCTGCAACAAACCTGTAAAGAAACCATGTTGCCGTAGGTATGACATTACCACATTTTGTTTAGCATCGAAGAATATTTAATAACACTTTATTTCTCGCAAATGAAATGTGAAAACGAACTGCAAAAAGAAACATCTGAAAATACCAAACATGGTGACATCCACTTTGGTCTGACTGTTGTTAGAGAGACACGCAGCCACTACAACGTCATGAAACTCCTGTAACATCATCAGACCCTATATGACGTCCTGTACGGATTCCGAAAGCATCGTTCATATGAGACCTAGCTCAAAATGACAGTACACGACATAGCACAAAACCCGTGCAGATCAAGACTCGGTGCTACTTGACTTGTCCAAAGCCCTCGACCAGGTTTCTCACCAGAGTCTGCAGTACAAGTTTCACTGCTACGGTGTCCCGGGGTTCCAATCTCCACTGGATGCACTCCTCTCTGTCAGGGAGAGCGCTGCTGATCTGTTGATCTTCAGCTTATGCTGACTGTCAAAGTCATCAAGAAGTTTCCGTGGACTGCAATTTGCGCGTCCATTTTGTGAGTACGAAGCCAGACCCAGTGATGTGGGGGTTGCAGTCTCAAGTGTTGTGAATCACGCGTGTGTTGTGCATTTACACCTGTTAAAAAAAAAAAAAAGCCAACGACGAATGCATTAGTCTATGCTCAGTAACACCACGAATTTGGTTGCGTGTCGTCGTTGTTTTTTCGTCATGGACCCGACCCGTCTGTCACAGTGTAGTTTTTTTTGCTGCCCAGGAATACACAGAGACGCCATTACAAAAGAGTGCATTGCAAGTTCATGTGCGAGCGCTTATAGTCCTCTTCCTTCACACTGTCGTCTCTCGCTGATCCATTTCAACTTCACGATCGTGGAGGAAGGTGGTTGCAAAGTCTTCAGCGGCGCCCCAACGGGTCTTCAAGACTCCGGGATAGGTGAGGTGAGAGGAGAGATGCGTGACTGGTTCAGGAAGGTAGAACGGTTGAACACGGTAGTCGCTGGTCCGACAGGTCTTGCCAGCCTGTAGAGATTCTCACAACAGGCTGCACACGTTCTCCCATTCTGCTTTCAGGCATCCGCATAAGGGAAGTGCCAGACCAGCCTAGAGAATTGGTCACTCCGGCAGTGGACCACTTAGTTGCATTCAAGTTAGCGCCCACCCCCATGGGAAATGATACGGCTGACAGGGAGAAGGGTGTATGGAGGGTAGGA
>JADBJO010001678.1:100000-102500 GCA_016801955.1 Conus betulinus
GTGTGTGTGGTGTGTGCGTGGTGTGTGGTGGGTGGTGTGTGTGTGTGTGTGTGTGTGTGTGAGTGTGTGTGTGTGTGTGTGTGGTGGTGGTGTGTGTGTGTGGGTGTGTGGTTGTGTGAGTGTGAGTGTGTGTGTGTGTGTGTGTGGGTGTGTGTGTGTGTGTGTGGGTGTGTTGTGTGTGGTGCTGCAATTTGTCATCATATCTCCCTTTTTTGCCTTCAATCTTTATTTTTCCCTCTTTCAGGAGAGGGGGGGAGGGCTGGAGAGGAGGGGAGGGTACGTGAAAATTTATTGCCTTGTCCAAAAATAACAACAGACTGCCACATTAACAAGATTAACGCCTTCCATGCATTCAATGGACAAATTGTGTATGTTTCAACAGATAGATGGCACAGAATAAATTACGCAAGATTTAGGTTGAGAACTTTAGGTTTTAATGCGAACAAAAGATGGTTTGAATGTGAAACATCCACAGAATCTCCTTGTCCTGCATGTAGACATATTATTGATGACGAAGAAACACTTTCTGTTCCACTGTACAGCTTATAATGAAGTGCGGACAAATTGTTCATTTTTCCAGTTAGATATAGCGAAAAAGACAAAATGTCGCTGGCGTGTTATCATCAGATGATGAACTTGTAATTAAATCAGTTGCGAAATTCATCGCGGAAGCATTAAAAATTAGGCAGATGAAGGATAGTGAAGTTTAAGATAATACATTATAAGAGAGATCTGAATGAATATTATCATTCATCGAGAGATCAGTAAAATACAATTGACATCATTCATAATTGAGTGGATGGGTCGAGTCAGTCTTTTTTTTTTCCCCCAAGTTGAAGAGATCGGTAAAATACAATGTCATCATTTGATTGAGTGGATGGTCGAGTCAGTCTTAAGGGTGTGTGTGTGTGTGTGTGTGTGTGTGTGTGTGTGTGCGTGTGCGTGCGTGCGTGCGTGCGTGCGTGTGCGTGCGTGCGTGCGTGCGTGCGTGCGTGCGTGCGTGTGTTTTTTTTTTTTTTTTTTTTGCACTGCATTACTCCTGTGCGTGAGGTGAGGACATAACGAAATGTTACGAATTTATTTGTTTTTTGTTAACTTTGGATTTGATACACACTAGGAATGAAAGTGTACTATTTGTTTGCAGGAAAGGAAGAGGGAAATGTTTTTGTTCTGTTACCTCTCCCCCCTTGTCAAAAGACCTCATTGGTAATGACAATAAAATATCAAAATCTTAAATTGAATTCTTTTTTCCCATATTAGCTCTATTTTCTGTTTAGTTCTATATTTATATTTGCTAATGCTAAGCTTTGGCAGTGTGATAATGTGATTTATTGTTTTGTTTCTGTTTCTCTGTCAACATTATTGTTTCGTGATGTCCTAGGACTGCAATTTCTTCTGTGATATTCAGTGTTCTGTTGCACTTCGCTCGAATTTCAGTTGATACCCGGGTCCAGATCGGTTTTTTTTTTTTACACTGATAGACAAAGTGTTCAATGAAGTTTGCTACCCCTCAGTTACAGACATCACATGTTTCCCTTTGTGCTAATCCCATCTTCTTGAGAAGAATATTAGTGGGGGGTAAATATCATGCACTAGTTTCCATTGTAGACCCTGGATACGTGTTTCTTTGGTTGCTGTAAAAATTGCTTTCTCTTGCTTGCTATCTATATCAGTATCATATTTTCTCTTCCAAAAATTAATAGAGCATGGTTGGGCTTCTGAAATCAGATGTTTTCTTAGTTCTTTATTTTGTGTACATTTGAAGCGGTTTCCCATCTAAGTAAAAATATCAGTGATATCATATTCGGCTATGTGTTCACGATCGTGGTTGCCTTTGATGTGTGCTGACTCAATCGCACTTTTCACTGCATTGTATTTGAATTGTCTTTGGCTTGATCGTCTTATTTATTTTTTACTTCTCTCGCAAACTAATGATTTCAAGATTTTCGTCTAACATATCTTTCACTTCGGTTATCGCTCCAGCTATCCAATCTTTCATATGTAGATTTGGTTTCACGTACTGGAAATGTTGGTTGTTCCACATCAGTGAATATTGGTGCGCTTTTTCATGAGGGTTCTGAAGATCTTCGGTTTGTTTGGTTTTCAACCACAATTTGAGTACTGCGATCCAAAAACTATTGTTTGGGGCGTGCCTGTTAGCTTGTTCTCAAAACAAATGTTTTCAATATGTCAAATCCTTCTCCCAATTGATCATATTCTAGTGTAGGGGATAATTTCCATTTCCTCTTTGTTCTTTCGCAGTCAGTCTTACCATCCAGCTGAAATGTAGAGCTTCTTGCAGCGTGTTCATGTCTCTCTTCCTCATCGTAGTCCTGGCTGAACATTTTACGTGTGATCTTTTGGAACGCTTTTTATTACTTGTTTTCTTTTTTCCATATAAACGGGTATAAGATGTGGTTAATATTGTGCAATACTCGGTCTGGGAGTCCAATGGATTGCATGACATATATGAATTGTGGCATTAGAAGTGTTTTTGACA
>JADBJO010001678.1:107500-117500 GCA_016801955.1 Conus betulinus
AGCAGTTTGTCCCATCGTCACACACAGTCTTAACATGATCTATAGAGCTGGCCATGTACTTACAAAGAGTCGACGCTGTGGTTGTTCACTTACACACACTACTGGTTTTGACAGATGATGCATGTTGCGTTCATTCCCCGTTAAAAAAAAAAAAAAAAAAAAAAACTTGCGCTTTGAATCGATCTGTGAAGAGCCGTGCAATATTTACATCATACAGAGTAAAAAACGATTGACTTTGTTAAACAAGAACACATACAAGCTTCACGCAATTACTAAAATAATACAGGGTTGTTTTTTTGTTGTTGTTGGTGTTGTTGTTAGTAGTCTCATTTGATGTGATGAAAGACAAAAACAATGTATCAGTTTTGTGTAACTGCATGCAAAAGTGGGATTACAACGAAAGGTAGAGTTCAAACAGGCTCAACACGAGCATATAAAAGGGAGACAAGCGTTGAAATCATCATATTCCTGACATAAATACGACACATGCTGTCGTGAGATTGTGGCCCTTGGCATGCGAAACAGGCCCCAGTGAAGTGGACAGCCATCACGGTTGGCATTATAAAAAAAAAAAAAAAAACACCTGAAATCTCAGTGACTTATGGAAAAGACTCAAAGTAAAGTACGAAAAAGTTGACGATGAGGTCTTCTTGGCAATCTCCTTTACGCCCTGATGTCTCTTTTCATTACTTGGCATATCATGGCCTCCTTTTCCTGCACGCGTTATTCTATTTCTATTTCTTATTTTATGTTTTCTCTGTTTTTGATTTTTTTTTTTCCTCTTTTTTTTTTTGCTTTTTTTTTTTTTTTTTTTTGCTTTAATTTGAAGCCAGGCCCAACTCACGCTTGAAATTCACAAGCCACAGCCACCACGGCGAATGTCGTCATAAGCCAGTGCGCGTGGACTCAGTCTAAAAATAGACATGGAGAAACACCTCCGTCAAACTTATCTGAAAATTAAAGCACCGCGCGTTTAAATAGCAGTAGTGTGTTATTTTGACGCTTACGGTTGTTTATCCGCTTATGGTTTCAAACAATGTTGCCAATGCAAACTAGCTTACAAGCAGCGAAAAGATCTCAAATGGTTTTTTAAGTATCTGCGTGAAATACGGAAATCCAACAATCCACTGAAATCCTACTTCACAGGTTAAAACAAAACCAGAAATGCTAGTACAATTATCCTTGAAGGAAGAAATATTATATTAACCATCCTTGCGAATACAAATACTGTAACAATCATTGATGAAATAGAGACATCGCAATAGTCATTTTTATCTCGTTTGCAAGACTACGCATTTCGACACTGACAATACATGATAATGACGCTTAAAGTAACGAATAATACTCTTGTGTAGACGTCTTGTTCCAGCCCGTTTTGTCCAGAGTACCGATTTTAACTAACCCACGTTTGGGGTATATCAAGGATGCTCAGTTACCCGATTTTTTTTAAATAAACGAAACATCTCAGTTTGTACAAATCGTGCCATTGGACAAATCGGGCTGGACGTTTATGCAAGAACATTTAGAAGTCTTCTTCCCACTGAGTCTCT
This sequence comes from Conus betulinus, assembly GCA_016801955.1. Lineage (NCBI taxonomy): Eukaryota > Metazoa > Mollusca > Gastropoda > Neogastropoda > Conidae > Conus > Conus betulinus. The sequence continues at coordinate 109,051 of JADBJO010001678.1, forward strand.
CTCTCTCTCTCTCTCTCTCTCTCTCTCTCTCTCTCTCTCTTGTCTCTCTCTCTGTCTGTCTGTCTGTCTCTCTCTCTCTCTCTCTCTCTCTCTCTCTCTCTCTCTCTGAAGACTCCCATTTTAGTAAAGGGAAAAGTCTCATACACGACAAACACAAAAAGAAATGTTTAAAAAAATGTTTTAAAATCCTATAGTTGCTATTCTGAATTCCGGGACCTAGTTTAACGGTAATTTGTTGTTCAGTTGACAATGCTAGTAAAGTCAATAGATAGATAGATATAATAAAAATAAATAAATAACCCACTGGAAGCTTTTACCCGTTCTAATGTAATAGCCAATTTGTTCTCAGGATGACGTTTTTGAACTTCACATTTGACGGAATTATATCGCTTTTGGTGATTTTTTTTTTCAAAGAGGAGAGACCAACGAATCCGCCTACTAAATCCCGACGATGCAATATGGCGTCACAAGAGAACTCTAACTCATTTGAAGTGAAGTAACACACTGTAAGTAGAATCACCGACAATCGCTGAAATAGCGAAAGAACAACTGTGATCCTTTATTTGGCGAGATACTTTGAAAACTGACAATTATAAGCAGCCCTCGAAGCCAAACATTTAACCATAGCCGGTGTAACGAAAAGTTTTAACTCCCCGAATGGTTTAACTCCTAGGGAGTTAAACTGTTCGTATGTAATTTTAACTCCCCGGGAGTTAAACTCGAATGACTCCCACCTTGTGCCAAAATAAATCCACTTTGTAAAACTTCAAAATGTTCTTAAATCTTTTTTGTACAAGTCTCAACAGATTCTTGAAAACATTAAATGGGAGTCATTTTGTACATATATCAGACTTTACTCCCACCCTGTAACAGAATGACCCCCCCCACCCCCCTGGGAATTAGTCTGTACTATATCCAGATTAACTCCCGGGAGTTAATCCAGGTGTGTGTAAAGTTTAACTCCCTTGCCCATTAAGGGGGGTCAGTTTTTCACAGTTTAGAACAAATCCCCTGGGAGTTAAAGTGTATACGTGTTTTCTGAGTCCCAGAGAGTTACTTTGTAACAGAGTGGGAGTTAATCTGATCATGACTAAGATGACTCCCCCCCCCACCCATTCCCGAGATGTCTTTCTGTAAGAGAATGGAGAAGGGGATTTAATGTTCATGATCATCATCATCATGGGGAAAGGAAATGTCCGTGTACATATTCATGTGCTCATCTATGCATGTCCTTGACATTTTACTATACCTTTTTGTATGTAATCTGTATGTAAAATCTGTATATATATATGAATTAATGGTTTGATGCCTTAGGTAGAAATACTGTACCTTCAGTCAACTGTACCTTCAGTCTTTGGCGTTCTCTCTCTCTCTCTCTCTCTCTCTCTCTCTCTCTCTCTCTCTCTCTCTCATGGAATCTATGCGACTATCAAACAGTCACCCATTAAGTGTAGGCCATTACACTCAAATGGGGGGGGGGGGGGGGGGGGGGGGTTGATAGGGTAAGGAAGGTGGGGGAGAGAATGACGAGTAGTCGCGACGTGACGTAAAATTGTTTGTATTGACTCGTTACATCTTTAGAGAGAAGGAAGGAGAAAAAGGTTGGCACAGATGAGAGTGAGACACATAAGATAGATAGAGGGGGGGGGGGGGGGGGGGGGGGGGGGGGGGGGGGGGCTGCTTTTGTACAATTTGTACAAGAGGGTGGTTGCTGGGGACCGATCTGATGAAGTTGTCAAGTGACTCGTCACAGGTGTGGGGCTGTGCGTGTGCCAAACTAAATAACGAAAGTCGACCAGCCAATCAGAAAAACACACACATTTTTTCAATAAAATTCAGGACACGTGACTAATTCACGGAAACCAATAATATCGAAGGAAACAATTTTACCTGACAAGTCTTGATCATGGGTGTAGGAACACACACACACACACACGACACCACACAACTGGGTGGTATATATATATATGGTAGCGAGGTGAGGGGAGTGGGTGGTGGGGGTGGGTGGTGGGAGTCATTCTGGTGGTATGTCAGAATAACTTCCCTGGATTTCAATTGAAACACAGAAGTTAGTTTTTTTTTTATATTCTAATTGAACTCCCATGGAGTTAGAATCTACAAATGAACCGTTTAACTCCTTAGGAGTTAAACCATTCGCGGAGTTAAAACTTTTCGTTACACCGGGCGTTCTTAGCAATTTTTCCTTGGTACCACCGCCGATGTCCTTGCCTCTGTGTGCTGTGGTGTGTGTGTGTGTGTGTTGTGTGTGTGTGTGTGTGTGTGTGTGTGTGTATTTTATCCCTTTTCCTTCATTCGTAAAAAAAAAAACTCAAGCTATCAATCCTTCGTGGAAAAATATTGATCTAACATCGTGCGATGCCCAGAATGGAGACTCACTTTTCAAGATATGTTGATGTTGATGTTGTCAATGGAACGGGTTAGAGAAGGAGGTGTGAAAAAAAAAAACTCAAAGCGACCAGTAATTGGCCGATGACAATTACTTGATTCATGAAATTTCAGAAAATCTTTCCATATTTGTGTAAAACTTCATCTACCCCCTACGTGGTCAGGTATGGCGGATGAACATGTTCCTTCGAGCGCCTCATAGATGAAAAAAAATAGTATATTTGTGATTCTTTCCTTTTTCTTCTGTATTCTTAATTGTTAACTGGAACTGTCTGAGCGTTCTTCTGCGAAGTCTTTCTTCATGTGTTTTTTTCCCCCCCCCCCCCCCCCCCTTCTCTCTCCGATTCTCCTTTTTCATTTATATGCGCTAATTAATACTTCTGTCTGCTGTTACTGTTGGAAAACGTTCTTTGAAATAAATAACGAAAACAAAAAAAAAATCAAATTCATTATGACATGGTCACGCCGAAATATCTGGTATTCGATTACCGTTGAAACAGATCCCGAGTTTTAGAACAGTGTGTTAGGATTTGACCTGAAATAAGTTCGAACAATACTGTACAGGGTGAAAGCTATCACAAAGCCAGACAGTGGAGGGTGGCGATGAAGATGACGGTCATGCCGGCACAGAAGAAACGATGGGGTGTATAGCCGGCATTTCCATTTCCTGCGGCGCCGGGTGGCAAGGAGTCCTCTTGGGGTCCTGTCAACACAGAGAGACACAGCTGGATTGTAGACGTCGTCAGCAAAAGCAGTAGCAGAAGGTGCAACAACAACAACACAAAAAAAACAAAGCAAAAAACAACAAAACATAAACACGCTCAACAGACAGACAGAAAACAGACAGACAGACAGACACACACACACACACACACACACACACACACACACACACACACACACACACACACACACACTCTCTCTCTCTCTCTCTCTCTCTCTCTCTCTCTGTCCCTCTGTCAGTCTGTCTCTCTGTCCTTCTGTCTGTCTGTCTGTCTGTCTCTGTGTCCCTCTGTCTGTCTGTCTGTCTCTGTCCTCTCTCTCTGTCTGTCTGTCTGTCTGTCTGTCTCTGTGTGTGTCCCTGTCTGTCTGTCTCTGTCTGTCTCTCTCTCTCTCTCTCTGTCCTTCTGTCTGTCTGTCTGTCTGTCTGTCTGTCTCTCTCTCTCTCTCTCTCTGTCTTTCTCTCTGTCTGTCTGTCTGTCTCTCTCTCTCTCTCTCTCTCTCTCTCTCTCTCTCTCTCTCTCTCTCTCTCTCTGCCCCCCATCCTCCCCACTCCCACCTTGCTCAGACTTCTGCGGCCTCCAATGGTCGGGGAAGGACATAGGCGAGTAGGTTTTTTCCGGAGGGGACAGCTGACCACGGCTGGCTTTGCCGGACACACGGTCCACGTAGGAAGGCCGCTGGATGACCACGTGGGTCGTCGACGTCTTCCTCTTCGTCATCGCCGTTGTCGTCGGCATCGTTCTGATGTGCGCCGAATACTCTGAATAAGAGAACATGACAAGTTATATTTGTTAAGATAACTTTATTTCTGCATACGTCTGTGTTAAAGAACTGTGTTTAAGCAGACTGCGATCCAGGATTCTCTTCATAGAGCACATACGACCTCAGTAGAGAACTTCTCTGGGTCCTACGCACACATTGGGTTTATCTTTTTCTTGTTTGCCTTTTGACTGACCTGGGGAAAGGTCCAGTGACGGTGAGGAAATATTCACCGACCGCCGGGAAAGTCCTGTTGACAGCGGGACAGACTGTGACCTGGGAATTCTCTTCAGAGAGCGCGTAAGGCCTCATGGCGAAAGTTTGGCCGTGTCCGGAGTTGTCCTGTCTTCACCTGTCAGCGGAACAGCAACGAGTGAGGCTGCGGGATGTACACAACAGTTGCTTGACCCGTGGGCATTTTTTCACCTATAGGCTCTGCAGTCATGGAATATGGGCTGATACACCCATGTGAACGCTCTCATGGAGGTTTTGTCGTGTCACATCCGGTGGCCATTACACAATGTCATTTGCCGGAGAGCAATTACGTCCCTTGACGTCTTAAACGGAATGCCCTGTGAGTGCCAGTACCCTGTATGAACACAGCGCAGGCTTCCAAGAATAGTGCAGGATTGCTCCCAGCTGGTTTTTGGAGCAGTCGGGTACAATACTTCTCTGGGTCCCACCAGCACCTCCGGGTGTATTCTTTTTTTCTTTCTGCATCGATTTGTGTTGTTAAAAAAATGTACTGAGTTTTAGTTTGTTGCTGTGGTCATTGTTGCTGCCATTGTTGCTACTATTCTTGTCCTCTAGTAACACTGCAAATCTTTACATATCTGGATTTCAATCATTTGAATGTAAGGTGCTTTCTTGTTTTATGCACACATTAATGGTCACATCGAATTAGTTGAACCTGTCGTTTGAGAAGCTTGTGGTCGATAGTTCTGCTTCTTTTCCTTCTTCGATTGATTTGTTTAGTTGCATCAGATCTCCAGTCCTGTCGCCACGATGAATCCCACGGTCTTCGCGATGTCTTGATGGCTGCCCCCAAAAGCTACATCTGCAGTTCTGCACCCTCTGGCCAGGATTGACGCCGTAGAGCATCATGGGCTGGACAGTGTTGAAGGATGTGTTCTGGGGTCTGAGAACTAGTGCCACACGAACATTCGTCTGTGTGGGCAATCTTCACTCGGCCGAGATGGCTCAGCAGTCGGCAGTGGCCAGTCCTCTCTCTGAACAGGGATCGTGAGTTCGACGGTTCCTACGGTGAACGGGACCTGATCCATCCCAGGAAAGGCCAAGTTGACGGAAGGCGGGTGCTAGCCTCAATCTTCCGTGATGCTATGCGTTGGACGACGGGAATCCTGAAATGGTCACTGCCCTGGGTCCATAAGCCAACGGGTCATCAAAATTTCACGCTGAGATACACATACTAGCAGAAAATCGAGAATGTCAGTTCAGGACATCTAGATGTCTAAAGGCTCCGTGTTGCACGTGCCACTGGTTGAGCTCATCAAACAGGAGACGAGAAAGGCGGGTGGAACACAGGGGACATCGGAAATGGTCGGGTGTAAGGTGACTGGACCGCATGTCTCTTGCAACCCGAAGATCGGATTGTGTATGTGTGGATCTGGGTCGAGAAAAGGAGGAAGGAAAAGAAAAGGAACTGAAAGCGAAACAAAGGTGAGGAAGGAAACAAGAAGAGGGGATGGGTGTACCAAGCCTGTATGTAATTTTTCAAACCTGTAGATGCATCAGATCCGGCAAATTCATTCAAATGATACCGGCAAGCATTGGATTCTGGTTATCGGTGTGTGTGTGTGTGTGTGTGTGTGTGTGTGTGTGTGTGTGTGTGTGCGTGCGTGCGTGCGTGCGTGCGTGCGCGTGCGTGCGTGCGTGCGTGCGTGCGTGCGTGTGCGTGTGTGTGTGTGTGTGTGTGTGCGCGCGTGCGCGCACGCATGCGCGTGAGCGTGAGTTCGTGTGTTTGTGCAGCGTGCGTTTGTGTGTGCGTGTGTGTGTGTGTGTGGTGTGTGTGTGTGTATGTGGTGTGTGTATGTGTGTGCGAGTGTGTCTGTGTGTCTGCGTCTGTGTGTGCACGCACATGTGCGCGCGCGAACGCGTATATGTGCATATGTGTGAGCGTACGTGCACACGCGCACGCGCCTGTGTGTATCTTACAACAATGTAGAAAGAAGCAAAAGACGTAGGAAACAACGTAAAGATCCAAGGTCACGACATGAAAAATGAACACAGAACTTCAAAGACAGTTTATCTGCCCTTTTCTTTGCTGCCTGACTGACCGTAGAGAACCATGGACTCTGAATCCTGGCCCAAGGTGTTGGAGGCCACGCAGGTGTAGGTGCCGTAGTCGTGCTGCTCGATGCTGAAGATGCGGAGACTGAGCGTGATGGTGTTGGTGTCCTCCTCGAAGATCTCCAGCCGGTATTTCTGGGACAGCGTGCTGATTTTTCTCCCCGTGTCTGTACACAAACACACGCACGCACGCGCGCACGCACGCACGCACGCACGCACACACACACACACACACACACACACACACACACACACACACACACATGCTCATTTAACACACACCCCCCACCCCCCCCCCCCCCACCACACACACACACACACACACACACACATGCTCATTCAAGCAAAAAACACCCACACCCGACCACCCCCCCACCACACACCCACACACACACCCCCAAACCCCACCCACACACACACACACACACACACACACACAGATGACGTATATAGTTCTTATCAATACGCGTAAACCATTGGCATTAACTACTAAAATCGCACTAACAAACAGATTTCAGTAACGGTGGAAGCCTGGACACTAACTGAGAGAAAAACGAAAAGGAGCACACACTTCTAATCTCCCCCTAACTGTTAACACCCAGAACTACTGCCACAACTGCTCCACCCTCGCCCTCACTTCTCCTATCATAGTTACCGTCATCACCACCCCATTCGTGTCATCACTCCTAACGACAGAGTCACCGTCAACACAGCCACACACTTGACCACAGCAACCACACAGCCGCCCGCCACCACTACGACTGTCATTATCTGTAAGGTCACCGTCACAGCAATCACATCCATAGTGACCACTACATCACAGTCATCAAAATTGCCACAGTTAGAGTGAGCTGCAATCATCAACACTAACACAGTGACAGTTACGCTACATTCATTAAAGCTACCACAGTTAGAGTTAGGCTACAATTATCAATACCACCACAGTGTCAGTTACACCACAATTATCAACACCACCACAGTAACAGTCACACCACAACCATCAACACTACCATAGTGACAGTTACGCTACAATCATCACCACAGTGACAGTGACAATTACACAATAATTATCACTTACATTCCAATTACAGTTACACCACAATTATCACTAGCATCCCAGTTTCAGTTACACCACAATTATCACTAGCATCCCAATTACAGTTACACCACAATTATCACTACCACTCTAATTACAGTCACACCACGATTGTCACTACTAACGTGATTACAGTTACACCACAATTAGCACTACCACCGCAGTTACAGTTACACCACAATTGTCGCTACCACCTTAATTACGGTTACACCACAATTAGCACTACCACCCGAATTACGGTTACGCCACAATTATCACTCCCAGCCTAATTACAGTTACACCACAATTATCGATACGACTCCAGTTACAGTCCGTCCACTATCATTAGCACTACCACCGTGACATTTAGGTCACAACCATCAGCACCACCATAGGTGACAGCCACATCACAGTCATCAACACCACCACAGTGACAGTCACACCCACAACCATCAACACCAACCCCAATCGCCACATTCACAGTCATCACCATCGCCACCACCACCGTCACACACCACCACCACCACTATCACAACCATCACACCACTATAACCACCATCACCACCACCACCACCACTTCACACCACCACCAAATTCACCATCACCACCCCCATCACCTCCATCATCACCCACTCCACCAACACCACCACCACCACATTCACCAGCACCACATTCACCACACCACAGCCAGTGCCCAAATTCACCGTTTCCACATGGTGACGGCATGGGGGAAGGCGGTGACGGTGCATTCCAGGATGGTCTCCTTGCCCACGTCCTGCCCGATGCGTTTGTTGTGCAGGTGGATCTCCGGGGCGACTGCAACGGACAGACAGACAGACAGACAGACAGACAGACACACACACACACACACACACACACACACACACACACACACACACACACACACACACACACACACACACACACACACACACAGAGCAAATGTTGAATATCCGAAAAGAGCTCAACAGCTAAATTATCTTTGTCCCATTCGAAATTACACGAAAGATCTTTTGAAAAATGCAATATTGATGTCGCTTTCACTCTCACCTGCTCCTGTTGTTCCCCCGCTGCCTCCACGGGAACATAGACAAGCTATCTTTGATGTAGATTACACTAATGTCCGGGAAAAATGATAACATTAACATTTTAACTTCTAAAGTGAGAGAAAATTTAG
>JADBJO010001678.1:120000-125000 GCA_016801955.1 Conus betulinus
CTCTCTCTCTCTCTCTCTCTCTCTCTCTCTCTCGCGCGCGCGCGCGCACGCACACACACACACACACACACACACGCACGTGCGCACGCACGCACGCACGCACGCACACACACGCACGCACGCACACACACACATCACTGGCGATTGGTGCATAAGGCAAACGAGTAAGTAAGTATGCTTCACTGCATTATTTGTTCGTAAACAAATATCTGATAAGAAAACCGATACCTGAGATTAAGAAAAAAAAAACAAACAATCGAATCATTTGAAATCGATTTTGTTAATCAAATGCAATGCACGCACGCACGTACGTACACACACACACACACACATACGCGCGCGCGCGCGCGCACACCGCAAGCACGGCACACACACACATTCACTCACACACACGCACGCACGGACACACACACACGCACACACACACACACACACACACACTGGAATCGGGGGAAAAAAAAAAAAAAGAAAACGAAAACGTTCTCAAGCAAACAACATAAACATAAATATAACTGAAAAAAAAAAAAAAAATTAACAGGTCATGTATCATTACAAAGAACAAAAACAACGTTATGTAGTAGTCCACTTGAAAGTGGAGCGGAGCTTGAGGGGTGGGAGAGAGAGGGAGTGTGGAGGGAAGAAGAATGGCAAGTGTGGGATGGGAGGAGGGGGGGGGGGGGGAGGGGATGGGGAGGTACGAGATTTGTAAATTGCGTCTGAGCTCAAATGAATTCATTCCTGCCGAATGCATACAAATACGGCATGGGGGAAAACCGTAATATTCCTCTACCCCCCCCCCCCCCCCTCCTCCGTTTTGATTTATGTCGTCTCCATGGAAACCAGAATCACAGGACGGGACTAGAATCGCTTCCGAGTTGGTAATGAAGTGGTTAACTTTCACCAAAAGCTAAAACGATCAAGCTCAATGTCAAAGAATCAACACGATGTGTTAAAACGGACCAGGCCTTCAACGAACGGCCAGTTCTGACGCAGCAATTCACAGGGCGCACTCAGTGTCAAGCCGTCAAGAGACAACCCACCAGAAGAGACACTGCACTGCTGTCGAGTCACTTCCGTGTTCAGTGGAGCCTGTTCTGATCCAACATAACGCAGGACACACACCTACTAAACCCCCTGCTAACGATAATGATTGCTTAGTCGCGAACCCGGCGTGAGTGAGTTCCCCTTCCGGAGGGCGCCATCACGTCCGTCCAATGACAGACAGTCCCAATGAATTTGCCGATAGCGGTGACCTAGAGAGAATTAATTCAAGGCCACAGATGCGGACAGAAAATCGAAGCTGAGGTCACCATGACAACAGGGCGTAAAGGGCCACAGAACCTTAGACATTTTTTTTAATGCTGCTCGATGAAGATGAGAGAGAGAAAAAAAAGAGAGAATGGCAATACGAATTTCAAACTTGGTCTGATACTACATAACAGGGCTGTACTCTAAAGTTAGTTTCGCAACATATCCCAGCGTGAACCAGGCCCAAGAAATACAGGCACCTGCAGTACGGGTCAGAAAATTTGAGCAACACCTTCAGAGATACATCCATTATGTAGGTGAAACACGACTGTGTGGTCCCAGTCTCCCTAGTCGAACCCTTTAGCTAACTCCGCTCTGGGTAGGAGCCGATCAGGGCAGAAAGATCCCCCAAATAACCGGCCCTGATGGGAATCGAAACAACGACTTCCTAGCCGGGAGTCCGCGAGGCTAACCACTTAACCACTTCATGGCGGCTAATGTTCATGGCAATCGTACCCATCGCTAACGTTGCAGCTTTCTCCCTAGTAAACCAGCGTGTTCTGAAAAAAAAAAGGACGACTTTCACATTCTTAAAGATATACGGAAGTGGTGAGCGAATAAATTCATTTGCTCAGTGGCTAGCTTGCAAATATTTCAAGGTTGGAGTCCATTTTTCTGTCTCCAGGTCAAGCAAAACAAGTGCTGGTCTCTTGCAACCAGATCTGATTGTCCCTTTCAGTCAAGTCTTCGAACGACCTGCCGGCAGCGAATCTCTTCAAACGACATTGCGCGATCCTTTCAGGTAAGGATTTTCTACGCTCATGTCCCTGAGATACGTTACTGTGGCCTCAGCTTTCTCCCAGTATGTTACAGGGTTGCTTTAGACAAGAAAGGACAGTGACACACTGCCCGTCTCTTGCCTTGAGTGCAGGAAGTGAAAGTCACAATGCTATTTAACTTCATGTGACTCTATGTGTATACCAGTCCATGTTCAGTCATTATGGACCATCAAAAGACACACACACACACACACACACACACACACACACACAAGCGTGCGGGGCAGGGAGACACGAGGAAGAGGTGGAAAATGACGTCATTGTCACGTGCGCACGCATGCACCTTGTAAGCGTTACGGACAAGAAGCCAAAGAAAAGCGACTTCACTGTTGACACACACACACACACACACACACACTAATACTTAGATGTGGAACAGATAACAATGACAACTGGTTGCGCTCCCTTTCACACACACACGCACACACACACACACACACACAGACATACATACACACGCGCGCGCTCGCATGCAAGCACACACACACACACACACACACACACACACACACACACACACACACACAGGCTTAGCAGGGGGGGGGGGGGGGGGGGGGGGGGTGACAATGCAGCACAAGGAAAAGAAGTGAAAAATGACGTCACTGCTTACGCTCCGTGCCTGCGCAGAACTCACTCTGTTTCTCCAACCCCATCTGACCGTGCGACTGACGGTACCACGTGACTGTCGGCGCCGGCACGCCCGTCACGTTGCAGACGAGAGTTACCTCCTCGTTCTCGCGCACGACGAGATCTTCCGTGGAGAGGTGTTCAATGATTTTGGAGGGGACTGAAACAAGACGATTGTATTCATAGAAATGAGGAGATAAATTAAGGAAATAAACACCATACAGTACTTTAAAAAAAAAAAAAAACTTATCCAGAAAATACACACTATTTTGGTGCAGACCTATCACGCAAATGAATAACATACAGCACCAAACATTCTTATCCAGAGAATACATACTATTTTGGTGCGGACCTATCAAGTAAACACCATACAGCAGGAAACACTCTTATCAAGAGAATACACACTGTGTTTGCACCTATCAAGGTAATAAACAGCATACAGCAGTAAACACTCTTATCAACAGAATACACACTGTTGTGTGCGGACCTATCAAGCAAGTAAACACCGTACAGCACCAAACACTCTTGTCCAACCAGAGAATACTCACGACTTGGTGTTGCGAACCTGGAAGTCAAAGTGCGAGAATAATTTCAGGACCCTTTCACAAAGAACCACAGAATCAATTTTCACAAAACTCTGTGGAAAAGATCGAACATGGCCACCGGAGGGATCCTTCACGCTGGCTGCGAATCCGTGGTTTTAGATCTTGATACAGGGGTGAACAAACAAAAAGCTGTTTCAGTTTAGGAAGACGACGACGCAAAATCTTTTTTTAACCGGTTTCAAACAAAACTTGATGGCACAGCCAAGGCTAGGTAGGTACTTAAGGTCTGACCATTGCGTTGGACTAATGTGTTTGTCGCACATCTGCTAAGTCGACGCCACAAGACCCTCTCTTTCTTTCTGCGTTCGCAGGCTGATACTCCTGCGGACACTGGCAGTATAGACAGGCAGTCGAGTTTTGTGTGTATGACGTTTTTTTTTTTTTTTATCCCGCCATTAAGGCAGCTATACTCCATCTTCGGGGAAGGTGCATGCTATGTTTAACGTGTCATCCATACCAACGGCTAAACTGGCCTTCTCTTCCGAAAGTTGGTGATGGGATTTTACATGTGTGCAAGATGCTGTGCGTGCGTTCACACACGAACCTCGATTTATAGTCTCATTCGAAGGACTGTATGGGGAATAGAGTCAGAACCAATGTTAACTCCGAGGGAAAAATCCCCCTGTACGGAATTCGAACTTGCAACCCCAGGATCACGAGTCCGGCGCTCTACCAGCTTTACGCAGTGTGGTATATTTCGCGGGTGTGTTGTAGCGTATATGAACCATGGTACGGATCCTGGACCCAAGGATGAGGTTCGGGATCCGTTTAGCGGAGATAATGCAAAAAGGCAAAAAAGGAACAAACGAACCAATTTGAACGATTTTGAGTTGGGAGACGGAATATAGCTCAAAAACGGACTGCTTGAACTGTGGTGAACAATGTGCCCGGCAGACCGCATCGCGTCTATATAGTTTTGGTTGATCTGTCACTGATTGTCCTCACAGTTTTTGTTTCATTTAGAATCTAAATCATTTTCCAGTCTATTTTTTTCAGTAAATTCACGCATCCCCCCCCCCCCCCCCCCCATCCTCACCCCACCCACACCCCCGTCCCACCACACACACACCCTGCTCAACCTATTCAACGAAGGTTTGCTTGAGGAAAGATGTGACGCGGCCAGAGAACTGAACCATAAATCTTAGTTGTGGAACTGCATGAAAAGTCAGATCCTGCATCAATTTGACGTTGGTAGAAGACGACGCGCTCTCCCTCGTGACCTTATTGCTTGCAAGTCCTAGTCTTCAGAACGTAATTTTTTTTTTCTTTCTTTAAAGAAATCCTTTTTTTCCGCCATACCCTTCAATGGGATTTGTCCTATATATGAATATACAGAGTTCTCTCTCTCTCGCTCTTACATATCACCTCTCTCTCTCTCTCTCTCCTACTCCATCACCTCCTCTCTCCCCACCCTATCACCCCCCCTCTCTTTCTCACCCTCTCTTCCCCACACCATCCTCCTCCCCCTCTTCTCTCTCTCTCCCCCACCCCACCAACCGCCCCTTCCCCCCTTTCCGTCTGTCTTTCGCTCTCTACCCCCACACCATCACATCCCTGTCTGTCTGTCCGTGCCTGTCTGTTTCTCTCTGTCTGCCTGTCTGTGTCTGTCTGTCTCTCTGTTAGTCTGTCTGTCTCTCTCTCCTTCCCTCCCTCTCTCTCTCTCTCTGTCTGCGATCATGGA
>JADBJO010001678.1:132500-135000 GCA_016801955.1 Conus betulinus
ATGTCGATGCAAATGATTGTCTGATTTGCTGAATGTGTGTGAGTGTTTTCCCCTCTCCTGTTAAAGTGTTATGGTTGCAACAGTAGACATTACTACGCGGAGCAGTCTTTAGATTGGCAAGAGTAAAGAGTTTATTCCGACTGGCTAATTGTATTACACTTAGAACGATTTTTTTTTTCTTGTTTTACCTGACAAGTCATCTTAAAGGGTCGGTTCGTCTATCCATTTATCCTTTCGTTCGGTATTTTCAGGCAGGAATAATCTTTCTTCATCGCCTTCGGTCAAAAATGACAGGACAAGAACCCTCAGGCGTGTTGAGATCAGGCACAATCCGTTTTCGATTCCACTGGCCAAAAATCGACGTCTGGAGAGCCGGAAGAATATTTCTACGACTAACACCGGCCCACGGCTGTCCTGAACAGATTGTTTGCATTGTAGAACCTAGGAGACCCTCCTACTATGGTCCTTTTACAGACTTCATCAAGAATATATTATGACAATGACTGAACAATTAGTCGGAAGGCATATGCCTTACGATGATGTTTCCATGTGAAATATGCATTCTACCAGTTATGCGCAAGTTACTGATATAAGTGTCTGGTACGTAGGTCGTTTTAGGCATGCCAGTCGGTATAGTACCCACATCGAATCGTCATGGAAAGTGACGCTGCACCGCGAATCACTCGCATGATGCAAACTTCATCTTATACGGTGTCTAGCCTCGTTCTTTTTTCCGCGCCTGGGTGTAACAACGCATTCCAAGCCACCTCGGCGTCCACTGGGACTAGATGAAGCTTTTATCCATGGAAAGAATTCACGTTGTTGTCTGCTATTGCCTACCAGTAGTGCATTCCATGTGCTTTTGATATTGAAAAATCCAGGAAACCAAATCACGTCGTGGTGTGACGTGAGAAATGATCTCCAAAATCTATTCGTGATGAAAGTATGTGTGACAAGACGGTGTCTTGCAAGGAATGTTGTGTTGCATGTCCTGGGCCTTTGTCACGCTGAATCATGAGACTATGTTTCAAGCCCAAAATAAGCGCGTTACATTTCTGCATTTTCTGTCTGACATGCTTTGACAGGAAGTTAAATTTCCCCCCCCCCCCCCCCCCCCACTCCCCCAAAATGGTTCCATATGTGGCATTTTCTATTCTGGCAAAATATGCTTGTTGGATTTCTCATCAGGAGTCAGTAAACGGCACTGAAGGTAAACTTGTAAGTATGCCTATTTGACACTCGATTTGCAAACGAGCCCTGGACAGATCTGCGACAAATTCTGAACATTGTAAAGACTTCGTGTCGGAGCGAGTTATGTAGCTGGCAATTATCCTGTGTTGCACAATGCTGCCAAAACAGAGACCGAAATCTGAGCAGGTGGATCTCACCGACGATCAAAATGTTTGTGAGCGACACACCCGAACATTTGGCCATGCAGAGCAACTTCTCCAGCTTTTAGCACGTGGGTATCAGGTCGTGTGACATGCCTCGAACGAAGCACGTTTAAAATACCTATTTTATATTGTGTTGTGCATTATGCTTACATCTTTGGAATGCGTGCTTCACTCCAACATTGGGTTGCATGACATAAGCCTTAGTGTGGCACGAAACGCTGTTTGCCGTTGGTTCGGCACGAAACGCTGTTTGACGCTGTTTCGGCAAGGAAACGCGTGTTTCAGTCCAGTATTGCGTCGTGTGACATAAGCTTTACTTCGGCACGAAACACTGACGCTGTTTCAGCAAGAAAAACGCGTGTTTCAGTCCAGCATTGTGTCGTGTGACATAAGCTTTACTTCGGCACGAAACACTGACGCCGTTTCGGCGCTCCAGCATTGCGTCGTGTGACATAAGCTGTACTTCGGCACGAAACACTGACGCTGTTTCGGCACGAAAACGTTTGTGTGTGTTTCAGTCCAGCATTGTTTTGTGTGACATAAGCTTAATTCGGCACAAAACGCTGTTTGACGCTGTTTCACGACTCTCGTGTAGCACAGGCCTCAGGCTTACAGGGCTCTGACCTGTGCCCATGTGCAGACGCTCCGCTCCTGCAGATGGTTACAGAACACCCGGCCTCCTACACTGTGCTCACATTTTTTGAATGCGCGTGTTTCACCCCAGCACCACGACGTGTGACAACAGGCATTAATTCGGCCCGAAACGCTATTTCGCGACTCTCGTTTAGCACAGGCGTAAGGCTTATATCGCTCCGTGGAGGTTCTGTCATGTCACATCCAGTGGCCATTACAAAACAAGCATCTGCCGGGGAGCAGTTATGCCCCTTCACGTGTTGATGGAAAGCCTTTGCGAGCCTGCACCCTATGTGAACACAGCGCGGGCTTCCAAGGGTGGTGCAGGATTGCTCCCAGCTGGTTTATTCAGCAGTTGAAGACAGTACTTCTCTGGGTCCTGCATGCACCCTACACGTACTTCTCTGGGACCTACAAGCACCCTACACGTACTTCTCTGGGTCCTACACGCACCATACACGTACTTCTCTGGG
>JADBJO010001678.1:142500-150000 GCA_016801955.1 Conus betulinus
CTCTCTCTCTCTCTCCCTCTCCTCTCTCTCTCTCTCTCTCTCTGCATGTGTGTATGCATGCGCATGACAACGTGCATGTGTGCATGTGTGTGTGTGCGAGTGTAAGTCATATGGGACTTAAAGACTAAAAGCAACAGGCTTAATCTGACTTAAAGACTAAAACAAACGAGCTTAATGTGATTTACAATTGCTACTCAAGATACTACTTGAGATACCACTCTACACCACACCATGATTATGCGGGAGTCTGTCTCCTTCTCGGATAAACTTCCTTCCATGGTAATGAATCAGTCCTGCTAAACGCCTGTCTCAACCCTAACAAGACCAATGCCCTGCCCTAAATCTCTCAGCGTGGACGTCTAAACGACTGAATTATGCCGCGCTAAGGACAGTGCCTTTGGGGAACACGTTGCGATGTGAACAAAAAGTGGATCACACAGCCCTACTGATTGGTCAGCCTGGGTGCAGGAAGTTTGTCTGTTTGGGGGGAATAATCACGATGTATGGCTACGTGCATGTGTTTTAAGTGCGTGTGTGAAGCATTTGAAACTAAAGAACCAACAACGGCGATCTGAACCTGCTGTAGAATCACTACTCAAAACACCACCCAGGCCATCATAGTTACGCTGAAGTCTGACTCCTTCTCCAGTAAGCCTCCTCACATGGTAGTGAGTCATCAGCACTAGATGCCTGTGCTACACCATAACAAGGCCAATGCCCTTCCCTAAATCTCCCAGCGTGGACGTCCAAACAGCTGAACTATGCAGTGCTGAGGACAACGCCTAGGGGAACACTGTTGCTGTGAACAACAAAGTGGATTACAAAGTCCACCTGATTCATTGGTGAGAGGGGGACATGTCTCAGTCGAAAAGAAAACCGTGTGGTGATGACTATCTCTCTTTGTCTATCTATCTAGCAACTTGTCTGTCCAACAATTTATATATTGAATCATTGATTGATCGATCAATGTATTATATAATCAAACAATCCACCAATCAGTCAGTCAGTCATATACTCTATGTATGAATGTATGTATGTATATCTAACTAGTTCGCTAGATAGATAGATAGCTATCTATCTATGTGTGTCTCAATCTGTCTACCAAGACAGAGAGTGAGACAGAGAGAGAGAGAGAGGAGGGGGTGGGGGGGGAAAGAAAGGGTGGGAGACAGGAAGTGACAGACCAGACACATGTATTTATGTATATCTAGCTAGTTAGCTAGCTCGATAGAGACCTATCTACCCTATCTATGTGTGTCTGAATCCATCTGCAGAGAGAGAGAGAGAGAGAGAGAGAGAGAGAGAGAGAGAGAGACAAAGACAGAGAGAGAAGGGGGGAGGGAGGGAGGCAGACAGGAAGTGACATACACAGACAGACAGAGTCAGAGAGACAGACAGAAAGATAAACGGATATAACACAAAGTTTAAACAAATGGAACAGTAAGTTAACAATCTTATCTCTGATTCAGTTTCTTTTTGGTCACAATCTATTTCAATACAAACGAGATTAAATAAAGGCCAGAGTTTTACTTTAAAAAAAAAAATATCGCTTTTTCCTCTTTCTTTTGCCGTCAAAGCACTGTAAAAATTTAAGAATAGTGTCTCTCTCTCTCTCTCTCTCTCTCTCTCTCTCTCTGTGTGTGTGTGTGTGTGTGTGTGTGTGTGTGTGTGTGTGTGTGTGTGTGTGTGTGTGTGTGTGTGAGTGTGAGGTATATGAGACCTAAGGACCAACAACAACGAGCTTAATCTGCCTTTGAATTGCTACTCAAGATACTACTCAAAATACCACTCGCACATCACCGTGATTATGCGGGAGTCTGTCTCCTTCTTGGATAAACTTCCTTCCATGGTAATGAATCAGTCCCACTAAACGCCTGTGTCACCCAGGAACAAGACCAATGCCCTGCCCTAAACCTCCCAGCGCGGACGTCTAAACGGCTGAATTATGCAGCGCTAAGGGCGGTACCTTGAGGAACAGCGTCGTGCTGTGAACAAAGAAGTGGGTTACAAATTCCTTCTGATTGGTCAGCCTGGGTGTGGTGGGACTTTTCAGCAGAAGAGAAGGCTCTGAGTTGATTTGGAGTTACATTTGTAGCTCAGCCGATCAGCTTTCTTCTTTTTTTTTTTTTTTTCTTTAACTGTAGGCACACTTCTATTTTTGAAAAGCCATCAGCCGGATATTTACCTATCGAACAGAATTTATATATGGAGAAAGAGAAAGAGAAAGAGAAGAGAGAGAGAGAGAGAGAGAGAGAGAGAGAGAGAGAGAGAGAGAGAGAGAGAGAGAGAGAGAGAGAGAGAGAGATAGAGAGAGAGAGAGGGTAATTACTGAGAAGCTGAAACCATTCTTCTCACAACTCTCTCTCTCTCTCTCTCTCTCTCTCTCTCTCTCTCTCTCTCTCTCTCTCTCTCTCTCCTTTCCTACCCCCATCCCAAGCTTGCAAATCATTAGCAGCCAGTGTTCATCATGAGACAGGCCCCTGTTCCACCCCCCACCCCCTCTCTCCCCCTCTCCAAGGGAGTGCCAACGAGGCAAGTCATCTCCTTACGACACGAGAGCCGCATGTCGACCCTCGGTGCCGAGGCGTCCGTCTGTCTCTTCCCACCGTGTAAGTCTGCCGATGACAGTTGCGTTCAGCATAATTCACGTCGTCTGCCCGTCCAACCAATAGAGAAAGATAGATGAAATGAAGGAACACACACAAACAAACAAACAAAAAAAAAAGAAAAGAAAAAAAACGAAAGGAATAAAGGCAGGTAAGAATGAGTGAAAAAGAAAACAAAATGATAATAAAGAAAATGAAGAGGGGAAAATGATTAAAAAAAAAAAAGCTTGAAAGCAAGGAAAGAATGAAGAAAGAAAGAATGAAAGAATAAAAGAAAAAAACAAAATTCACAGAAAGAGAACAAAGAAAGAAGAGAGAGATGATTGAATAATGAAAGAAAGAAGAGGAAAGACAAGACATAAGGAAGAAGAAAGAAAGAAAAGACTGATAAAGCAAATGAATAAAAACAGATAAAAGTAGTAAAAGAGTATTGAAAAAAAAGAGAGAAAGAAAGAAAAGCTGAAGAGATGATTGTATGAATAGATTAATGAATGGAAAAAATCAATGAAAAGGATGAATGAAAGAAAACAATTAGCATAATCATTATTCATAACGCTTAATCTTACATAAGCCCTAGGCGCTTACAAATACAGAAGAAAAAAAAAAAATCAATAACGGAAGATAAAAAAGAACGCATTAAGAAAAGGGATGATTCAGTCAGTATCAGGTTCCCCGAAGATGGAGTATGGCTGCCTCATGGCGAGATAAAAAAAACGGTCATACACACAGAGCTCCACTGCCTGTTTATACAGGCAGTGTCCGCAGGAGAATCAGCCTGCGTACGCAGAAAGAAAGAAAGAATCAGTATCAGGGAAAGGAAAGGCAAACGAAAAAAAACCCAACAACTAAAGAGAAGAATAAGCGCATGAACTGAAAGCTGACAGAAGAAATGGAAAATATAAAGGAAGGATGACTGACATGATAAAGAAAAGAATGGAATAATGAAAAATTAATGATTGAAAAGTCAAACCAGAAAACGAACGTATAGATCATTTTGATATACAAATCCGTAAAACTCAACAACAACAACACAACAACAAGTGAAAAGATCATAACATATCGAGAAGAAGGGAAAAGCAAAAAGGAAAGAAAGGAAAATGCAGAAGAGTAGAACCAGACTGAACAGAAGGCATAGGAAATGCTAATGTGCACAAGCTAATAGGCTCGCACTCAATGGAGATATAGAATTATAGACTGTAGTATGTCTCCATTTGATGCCAAGGGAGCACAGACACAATCAGCCATGCCTCCCTGATGAGTCCTACCCAGCGGACGAAAGGCTTCGGAGCATGCAGTATGAAGGTATGTGTCTTCAGGGTGGATTACAATGGTTTCCCTATGCTGCTAGTGAACGATTTTAATATTTATATTTCCCTAAATTTTGTGTTCTCATTTTTCCCTCCCGTTCCTTCCCCCCCCCCTCCCCGCACACCTTTTTTTTCTGTTTTTGTTGTTGTTGTTGTTTTTCGTTTGTTTCTTTTGTTTCCTTTGTTTTTGTAATCTTTGCTAAGTCGTTAGTGTGATGACGGAAAAAAACTGTTAGCGTATACTTGGTTTCCACTGCTATTTAATTGTTCAGCATCACACACACACACACACACACACACACTGATGGCGGATACGATCAGTTTTTAATAACGACGCCTGCTGAATTCCTCTGCAAAGTCCCCTAACATGAACAGGTGGAACAAGGTTAGAGCCAGAGTGAATGGTTCATCAGCTATTCGTGTACTGACTGGGACTAACCGCCCTGAAAATGTGAAATCGAAGGCCAAAACACCTCCAACCGCTTTGAATGGAACTGGACGTGTGGTTGCCACAGAGAAGGCGACTAGCAGTCACAAGACAACGAGCCCGCCGACACGGATCCAGGCAGGGGAGGGCTACTTACCGTAAGTCCAACATTACTGACTTACAATCGATCATTTTAAAACTTTCGGACCGGATCTGCAGCCTTGAAAATACTGTCCGAGAGCAATGTAAAATTCTTCAAGCTGGGACAATTAAGCTGACAAAGGTCAGCGTGGGAACCCAAACAGAAATTCAGCCCTACGGTTCCTACGCACAAGTGACCAGTTCCGGATCGCTTCCACCGGCCCGTAACGCAGCCCAACACCACCGCACAACCAGTGCAACGCCCGAGCGTGGTCCGAAACAGTAAAGAAAAGGAAAAAAAAATCGGCAATTCGAACACCAAAACCTTCCAATGACGTCAAAGCCAAGCACGCGAAGGAATGTCACCAACCATTACGTAGCAAGTCAGATTCCATGGAAAAAAAAGAAAAATCAAGATCCAGATCTACCGCGTGTACTCATTCTGCACGACTCGGTGACCACCAAAGTCAACGGCAAACGGTTGTTGGGCATTTCTATGACTTCTACGCCCAGTCCATCAAAGTCCACACGATCAAGGAAATCCGATCATCCTTCAACACAGCTATTCAATCCAACGAGAAACCATTCGACGCCGTGCTCATCCATACTGGGGTGAACGATTTAAGATCTACTTCCCCCTCGACATCAAGTGATCACCTGGTTTCATGCGTCAAGGAAATCAGAAAAGAGCATCCTACCCTAGACATAGTCATTAGCAAGATATCGCCCGTTAGAGACTCCCAACTCAATGTGAAGAGAGAACTATATAATGCTCTGGTGACGTCCAGTCTCAGCGAAGAAAAGAAGGTGACCTTCATCAACCACCACAACTTACCTGTGGACACCTGGCATCTTACTGACAACTTTCATCCCAACTCACCGTGGAGCCAGCATTCTTGCCAGAAATATGGGACGTCACATCAGAAGACTGCTGTGGACCACTGCAAAAAAAAGGAGGCAGACGACCCCGCTTCCACCCGTCCAGGCTCTCCAACACTTTGCAGTCGACGCTTCCTACAGTCTTCACCCCTGGAGAAACCCGTTTGGTGCTTTCCATAACTGGTGATGGGGAACTTTCAAGAAATTTAAGCAGGAATCCTGATTGTATGTTCATTACACCCACCACTTGTGTTACTAGGCAACCAAATTACTTGACTGTTTAGTGTCTGAGTAATCAGATTTCATTTGGACTCTTTCCCCTAATTCCCATTTATTGTCTGTCAAGTTGACACAACCTTGTTTACTCATCAAGGTTACCTGTGTATTAACTAAGTGTTAAGTCTTAAGTGACATTTTTTGTTGATTTTTAGAGAGTTTATGTCCACCCTAGAATCCTTCAGGGTCTTCCAGTGGAACTGTCGTTCTATCACCACTGGCTTGACCAACTGAGGCAACATCTTGGACAGGAAACATACCATGCACTAGCCTTGCAGTCACTTAATGTCAGAAGAGACAAGTTGCCCAAACAAGGGCTTTTTACTATCCCCCCATTACCCAAAATGTGGGGAATTACGATAAAATCAATGTAGCAATATATATCCGTGAAGGTGAAAAATATCTTCTATGCCAAAGTCCTGTTCCACCAGATATCACAGGAGCTCATTCCTGTGCGGTCAAAGTTCAGGTCAACGCTAACATGACCATCAATATAGTGTCTATTTACCTGCGCAAGGCCCCAATGACCTGAATACAGAATGGCTTCGTAGTTTAGATTCTGATAACAAATTTATAATTGCAGGGGATTTTAACGCCCATTCTCCATTTGGGAAAAAGAAAGTAATAAAATAACTAACAACCGCTTTGTTGAAAATGTAGTTGATTCGTCGCTCTACCTTTTGAATGACGGTAGAATAACGCGTATCCCTGACAATCCTAATCATAAGCCAAGCGCTATAGATCTAACCTTTATTTCTCCTGATCTAGCGCCACTATGTGACTGGAATCCGCTAATCGATACACTCAACAGCGATCATCTACCTATTGTAACAGAACTAGAAACCGTAAGACCAACACTTAATCCAACTGAATCGAATAAAGATAGAATTCCAAAATTTAACTACAAATTTGCAGACTGGAATAAATTTTCCTTTTTACTAAGAGCATTTTACATAGATCCTTATGATGTAGATAACAAAGATGTCGATGAGTTATATGACCAGTTTCAAAATGCTTTGATAACTGCCGCAAGGCAATCGATACCAACGATAAAGCCTGTACCGTCTAAAAAAAACATGTGGGTAATGTCTGGTGGAATGAGGCTTGCGAAGAGGCCAAAAAGGAGAAAAAATGTGAAACTAAAAGATTACTTACGTAGTAAGGGGATTGGGCGCGCTGAAAAACTTCTTGAGAAAAAAAAAGAGCAAAAAATAAATTTAACAGAACCATAGCTTTTGCTAAAAGGCAATACTGGTCGTCCTTTTGCAATAATGAAGTATTCAGTTACAAAGACATACAAAAAGTATGGGGGAAGAATGAAAACAATGAAACATGGAGTAAATCTACCTCAATACCCTATCAAATTCAACAATTGCAAATTCCCAACAATTCAGAAAATCTGAAGCCTTTGTTGACATTTTCGCTAGAAACAGCAGTTTGGAAAGTGTGTCTGCACAGACCAATGCAAACAAAGATTATGAAGAAAAAGAGCTTACCTGCGGTAGAGCAATCCATGAGACTGATTTGTATCTGAATGCCCCCATAACATTTGATGAAGTGCAGGAATGAATGTATATCAAAACTGGGCACTAAGAAAACGTCTGTAGGGCTAGATGGGGTGTCTAATGACATGCTACGACATCTTCCGTCTAATGTCTTATGTTTTCTTCATTGTTTTATTCATAAGTGCTGGCGTGATGGCAAATTGCCCCAAGTGTGGAAACGTTCAATCATAGTTCCCATTCACAAACATGGAAAAAGCCGGAGTGACATTAATAATATCGACCCATTGCTCTTACGTCCCACACAGGTAAACTAATGGAACGCATCGTATTAAACAGGTAATCCATTACTGTAATAAACA
>JADBJO010001678.1:175000-180000 GCA_016801955.1 Conus betulinus
GGACAGAATCGTGAAATAATACATTTTTTTTTCCCAGTTCCAAATGAGAGAAAAGTATCTGAAAAGCTCTGATGGGATACTTAAATGAGTATCATGCAACTTTCTGAGATTCTGTGTATGAGTGGTTCGGTGATAAAACCATTTTTGAGCAGTCAATAACTTTGCGTATGTGGAAATTGAGCCTTATCAAATCAGGCAAAGCAATTTTTTTTTTAAGTCAATCCTTTCGTTTGCTTTATGTTGTGAGGTGCTTTTTTTCTAAATTGCGATTTTGGGGCCTATTTTGTATACAAAAATCCCACCTGTGCTTTACAACATTATCATTAAAAAAAAAAACAGTTTCACAGAGTTTCATAACAAAAAAGGGCTTGGTCTGTCTCTCTGTCTGTTTGTCTGCCTGTATGTATATATATATATATATATATATATATATATATATATATATATATATATATATATATATATATTATATCTTTCTGTCTGTCTGTCTCTGTCTCTCTCTCTCTCTCTCTCTCTCACACACACACACACACACACACACACACACACATTCACACGTACAAAACACACACAGAAACCTGTAAGTGCACAACCACATTGGCACACACACTTTCTTTTCACACACACACACACACACACACACACACACACACACGCGCGCGCGCGCGCGCGCGCGCACGCACACACGCACACACACACACACACACACACACACACACACACACACACATACACACACACACGCGCGCGCGCGCGCGCGCGCGCGCGCGCATGCACACACATACACATTCACACAGAACAGGCATCCACAACCACATAGACAGATAGACTTACATTGGGGTGAGAGAGAGAGAGAGAGAGAGAGAGAGAGAGAGAGAGACAGAGACAGAGACAGAGACAGAGAGAGGGGTGGGTGGGTAAATTTGTTGTTCTTAAAACGTAGTAAGTTAAACTACACACACACACACACACACACACACACACACACACACACACACATACATACACACTCTCTCTCTCTCTCTCTATCCCCCCCTTTCTCTAGCTCTCGCACACAGACACAGACGCGCGCGCGCACACACACACACACACACACACACACACACACACACACACACACACACACACACAGAGTCATCTCAAACTACCATTCTAAGACACCCTTCATTACACTGCCCCATACGAATAGAAGGACAGACTTTAAAAAAAAATTACAATACACAAAAAACAGCATATCGTCGCAATAAACATGCTCTCCACAAAAAGGGGCATTCAGCCAATCAGATTTATTGACTCAGAACAAACGAGGTGTTCACCTCACAGACAAACTCGTAGAACGTTTGTTTGTTAGTTTGTTTCTTTTCATGACGACAATCTAAATCTAAGCGTCAGTCAATCGCGGTAAAAAGAAAGGGACAGCTTGCCAGGAATTACATAGACGTTGCGTAGCTCACGGATGAAAAACTGGCCATGATATGTAAGTCAAACGGATTGAGGCTATTTCCAAATACCAGACGTTCCTCCTTTTCTCCATACTCGCCCGTCTTCATGCTGGTAAAGTAAGAGGGATGGTGAAAGGGTAGGTGTGAAGAGTGTGTGTGTGTGTGGGGGGGGCACAATGCAAGACCTAGTAAACCATCTCTGTACAGAAGAATCCATCAAAGAAGCCGCATAGTATTGAGGGGGTGGGGGTGGGGTGGGGAGCACAATGCAAGACCTATTAAACCATCTCTGTACAGAAGAATCCATCAAAGAAGCCGCATAGTATTGAACGCAGTGCGTTCTCGTCACAAAAAACCCGATCTCCCCCCTGTCCAAAGTGCCCTATCGATTCACCCCCTTGCCCTCCCTCTTACTTTCCCCCTTCTTCCCACCAAGCATCCCCATGTACAATCCCATCTCCCCTCACACCTATTCTACCCTCACTGCCTAGAAAGGAAAGGTAAGCATTCATTCGGCTTTAGTAGGTAACAAACGAAAAGTAGATCAAAGAGCGAAGAAAATGTTTTTTTTGCAAAGTTGGTTTCACTATTTCACACCAACAACTGGGCAAGTATAGTATGTGTTTGTCTCTTTGAATGTTTTTTTTGTTTTGCATGGTTAAATCAAGGTGTTGGCAATGTTAAGCAATTCATACGTTGCTTTCGTCAACGATTGATTGACAGCTCTTTGCAAAGATGGTCATATCAGGTGCAGAATAGTGAAAGACTTGATTTTTATGGGCATGTTTGCAATTTTCATGATTTGAAACCTTATTTAACTTTAGAAATGGACAGGCACTAAAAGTATGTCATGACCAAATTCAAGTTTGGAATTTCAGAATTGGCAGTTCATAAGTTAAGATACAAAGCCACTGTTGATGACAGTGATCTGCCGTGGTCCACTTTGAACAGTCTCAGGAAAATGAAATCCATTTTGTTCTTTGCTGTCCGGCCTTAAGGAAGCCCAGCCCAAATTTTATAGACAACCTTCCCTGTTTAAATGGACTATATTGATGTCATGAACGTCAACAGACTTTGTTCGAAAGTTGTCTTGCTTCTATACAAGGTATTTAAATTTCGAGAAATAGCTACCTCTTAAAGTTCTAAATTAATTGCGTTTGATTTGTTATACAGTCATGTGTATTTGTTTCATATGATGTATTATGTTCACCCACCTCTTCATAATGGGCCAAGGCCTATATGAATAAAACATCCAAATCCAAATCCAAATCCAAACCAACTGAGCTGATAGTTACACACCCCTGTCTCTAAAAGAAATACGGATGAGAAAAAAAAATAACGATACTTTTCCCATTCTGAGTGACGAAAACAATTCTAAAGACCTAGTAGTACCTGCTACTGGATATAATGAACGTTCCGTTTAATAAGGGTGGTTGGACAATCGAGGTATTCTGGGAGCAATTACAAACCCCATGGTGGCGGAAGCATAATCAGAGTGAACCATGCAGTGCAAGTGTAAAGCAAAGCCATGGGATGTACCCTTTCTTTAGCTTTATGTCCTGGTTCTCTGGAGGTAATGGGGGGTTGGGCAAGGTTGTGTACACAAATATCGCGTATTTGCAACATTGCTACTAGCAGAGCAGAACAGGTTCAGAAAGATTTTGTACATGGAAGAGCAGCATTCTCTGCCTATGTCCGTCTGTCTGTCTGTCTGTCTGTTTCTGTCTGTCTATCTGTCTGTCTCTGTCTCTCTTTCACACACACACACACACACACACACACACACACACACACACACACACACTTACACACACACACACACACACACACACACACACATACATACAAACACACACATGTGCACACATACATACACACACACTCACACAGGCGCGCGCGCGCACACACACACACACACACACACACACACACACACACACACACACACGTACACACACACGCACACACAGAGAGAGAGAGAGAGAGAGAGAGAGAGAGAGAGAGAGAGGAGAGAAGAGAGAGAGAGAGAGAGAGAGAGAGAGAGAGAGAGAGAGGAAGAACCCAAACCATGGTTTGCCTCCCTCAAAACATACAAGGCAAAAACTACACACACACACACACACACACAACACACAACACACACACACACACACACACACACACGCACGCACGCACGCACGCAACACGCACGCACGCACGCACGCACGCGCACGCACACACACACACACACGTCAGACATTTTCTTACATGACAGGACAATGTTTTCCAGTCGAAATGATTAATCAACAATACACATAGATAGCAACATAACAATCTCCATGATTTTCACATTGTCCAAGTACTGCATTACTCACGAATAAGGTCTCTCATCTATTTGTAGTCGGTTTTCCCCAAACCTAGCAAGGCTTTCACTCCTTGTGACACATTAATCTCCAAGTCTTTTGTTTTGTTCTTCTCCCCCTGATTGCCTATTTTAATCATACACCACACTTCCAAGTCTCAAGCTCAGGCGATTGCAAGAGATGAAGTTTATGCTTGACTGCCAAAAACACACTTACCCCGTAGTTCCAGGAGAGACAATGGGCCACGATTTACGAGGCACACTGACTGAGATTCCTTCAACATATTAGCCAGTCTCCCTTACCTACATCCCTCTTCGTCATTATGTCTGTAAACTGGATAAAGGGGGTGAGGAGAAGGGACGCAAACTGCAAAAGCCAGCAGCACAACCTCTATACAAACAAATCATCACAGACATTCACCTCGAAGTCTGCAAAATCTTGTCTCATCACAACGAAAATTGAAGACTCAGTCGAAAACGTTCCTGCTGGCCCCTTTTCTCTCTTATACATCCCCCTCTCCACCATGTCACATTACCATCTACCTGCCCTTCTCTTCTCACGTCCATTCCAATTCCAGTCCATGAAAAGCAGCGCTGGCATGCCAAGGTCTCTCAGTAAATGACAAGACAAGTGGCGATGCGAGGCCAAAAGACTACACTGTAAACATAGTTTCACTATTTCTCGCCAACGTGTACTCAAAGTTCTACCTCACCGCCAGTACCAACAGTATAAGCGGACAGAATCAAAAACGATTTTTGTTCCATGCCACTGACAGAAAAAACAGCCCCAAAACCTAGATAGGGTCCTTGAAAGGGTCTTCATCACCTTTCTAATTTTTCTTTCCTTTTAATATGTTACTTAATGCAGGTAGCTGAATGAGAAAGCAGTCTTGGAGCGAAAGAGAACGTCCTGTCAGTGCAGTTTTGATGATTCTAGTCTAAGCAACTGAAGTGCCAGGGAAGATGAAACAATCTATTCCCTCTTTTTCTTTTTGTTGCAGGAGTTCCTCATTCTTTGAGGAAGGTGAGTTGTTCAGTAATTTCATGCAAAAAGATCTTGCACACATGCACGTACTTCACAACATCACTAAGAAAAAAAAATATGGTAAAAAAAATGTACGTGTACACGAGCATGCTCTGCTCTCTCTCTCTCTCTCTCTCTCTCTCTCTCTCTCTCTGTATATCTCTCTCCCACTCTTCTCTCTCTCTCTCTCTCT
>JADBJO010001678.1:190000-215000 GCA_016801955.1 Conus betulinus
GTTACCGACTTGCTATCAAAATCATTGCAACCGCCATGTTATTAGGTTCAGGAGAAACTAACTATTCTTAACTGCCAAAACTGTTACATAATTGTTATTTAAATCAGTACAACCACCGACATATTAGACTAAGGAGAAATTTATTTTTTAGACAGCCAAATTTTGTAACATTACTAAAATGTATCATTGTAACGATTGTTCCTTTATAATTATTTATCATTGTTATTATTTATGTCACCGTCGTCGTCATCATGATCATGATCGTGATCATCATCATCATCATCATCATCATCATCATCATCATCATCATCATCGTAGTCGCGTCGTCGTTGTGGTCGTCGTCGTAGTAGTAGTCATTATCATCATGATCATTTTTGTTGTTGTTCTTGTTCTTCTTGTTATCATATGGAAGAAAAATCTATTACATTTATTATACTGCTCTACATTTCGCAATTACATCAAGGTGACACAAATAAAAGCACTTAAAATCTAACAATTTGCACAGCAGCTTCAAAGTACTGTGAACAAAGAAACAGTGTAGGCAAAGAAAGAAGCGTACGCGCGTGTGAATGTTTCTCTCTCTCTCTCTCTCTCTCTCTCTCTCTCTCTCTCTCTCTCTCTCTCTCTCTCTCACACACACACACACACACACACACACACACACACACACACACACACACACACACACACACACACACACGCCACAAAATCTCTCAAAAAGCCATTTCAGTGTCTTGCTTTGTTTCTTATCGTGCAATATCAACAGTAAGACAAGAAAGTAGTAAAACTGACCTAATGAAACCTGTTTATTATCACATCACTCATTCTGGCTCTTTCTGTCACTGGCAAAAAGAATAAGTATTCCAGCAAAAGACGCCGGTTCCGTGTATGTGTGTGTGTGTGTGTGTGTGTGTGTGTGTGTGTGTGTGTGTGTGTGTGTGTGTGTGTGTGTGTGTGTGTGTGTGTGCGTGCGTGCGTGCGTGCGTGCGTGCGTGCGTGCGTGCGTGCGTGTCTGTGTGTGCGCGCATGTGTGCGTACGTGCGTGCGTGCGTGTGTGCGTGCGTGCGTGTGTGCGTGCGCGCGCGCGCGCGTGCGTGCGTGTGTGCGTGCGTGCGTGTGTGTGTGTGTGTGTGTGTGTGTGTGTGTGTGTGTGTGTGTGTGTGTGTATGTGTGTGTGTGTGTGTGTCTGTCTGTCTGTCTGTCTGCGCGCGCATGCGTGTGTACGTGTGTATGTGCGCGCGCGCTCATGTGTGTGTGTGTGTGTGTGTGTGTGTGTGTGTGTGTGTGTGTGTGCTCTTTAACCAGCATAAACCAAGCCATGAAAGTTCAAAAACGGAGAAAAAGAATGTATTATTTTTTGTCTCTGTTCGTTTGTTTGCTTGTCTGTATGTGTGTTGGCTTTTCGTTCGTTCTGTCATTCTGCTGGCGTTTGGAGCCACGAGATGTGTTAAAGTAAGCGAACAAGGAAGTTGTCCCCTGTCAACAGATTTCAGACAATCCTCTTTGAAAGGTAAACAAAAACACAACTGCACACACACACACACACACACACACACACACACACACACACACACACACACACACACACACACACACACACACACACACACACACACACACACACACATAGACAGAGGGGAGGGAGGGAGGGAGAGAAGGAATGAGAGACAGATATACGGATGGAGGGAGAGAGAGTAAGAGACAGACAGACAGACAGACAGATAGACAGAGAGTGGGGAGGGAGCGAAGGACGGTGAGAATTAATGAGAGAGAGAGAGAGAGAGAGAGAGAGAGAGAGAGAGAGAGAGTAGAGAGAGAGAGAGAGAGCAAGAGCGAAGAGAGAGAGAGTGAGAGAGACAGAGAGAGAGTTTTCAAACTCACTCTCAGGTTAGCCAGTGACCCTGAAAACCAAGGGGTGACAAGCCAGTGGTGCAAGCGAAAAACCTGTCACAACTGCCAAGCCTTTCAAAGACACAGGTCAAGCTGACGTCATCCGCTGTGACGGCACGTTTCTATGACTCATGTCAGTTCACGTATGATTAGACAAGCTGTGCACCCCAATGGCCTTTCATAACTTTTGTTTTTTGGTTTTGTTTGTTTGTTTGTTGTTGCTGCTGTTGTTGTTGATGTTCTTGTTTGTTTGTTTGTTTTGTTTTTGTTTTTACTAATATCTTTGTCTGATCTTCGAAGCTAGCTGTTGTTCTTCTTCCTGATGTTGCAACCATTCTTCTTTCAGTTACTTAGCTCTCTATAATCCACTGTTATTGATATTACATCACCGCTTATGATTTGCAACACTTCTGTTGTGAGGAGCCACATAGAAGCGACGTATCTGTCCCGATCTAATTGCAGTGTTTATTTTATCCTCAGGTTTGCCCATGAAGATACGCTGTGTCTGTGGTGTATGCCTGCTCTTTGCATCATCTCTTCGGATTGACAGTGTAGGTACAACATACAAGCTTCACTTAGTGTGCAGAGCTTACATTGCGATATTAATGTACTGTGACTTTGAACGTGAGCGTCACATATACGTTCAAACTTTTTGTTGTGAGTGTGCGGTGACACTGAAACACTCTGGATGCCATGTACAGTGTACAGTCTGGACAATGCTATCATTGTGCAACAACGTCATAATAATGAATACAACTTGTCAGTTCACGTTATGTATGTGGAGAGCTCGAATTCTGGTGAGATTGACAGCCCCCCCCCCCCCCCCACACACACACACCTACGGTAGTAGTAGTGGTAGTAGCAACAGCAGCAGAGCAGCAGTAGAAGTAGTAGAAGTAGTAGTACTAGTAGTAGTAGTTGTCATCATCGTCATCTTTTCAGAAAAAAAGAGGGACAGAGACAAAGACAGAGTTACAGAGAGACAGAGAGAGACAGAGAGACACAGAGAGACACAGAGAGAGAGGAGAGAGAAGAGAGAGAGAGAGAGAGAGAGAGAGAGAGAGAGAGAGAGAGAGAGAGAGAGAGAGAGACAGACAGACAGACAGACAGACAGACAGACAGTATTGTTTCTTTTTTTTTTTCTTAAAAATGCACAGTTATGAAAAACAGACATGACCAATGAAACAATTTTAGACTGAAATAAACATGAGAGATACATCGATGAAAAAAAAAGATTGAATCATTGACAGTGGGCAACATCGGCTAAGAGAGAAGGATAAAATGGAAAGGAAAAGTAGAAGAAGGAAAACAATACCACTAAATGCAGTCAAGCTGCATATAAAAGACAAAGGATTATCATAAGGAGCTGTTCATCTGTTTCCTCCTCTCCTCAGTGATCTCAGTAAGGACAGATCAGCGAAGATAACTTGTTTCCAGACGATTCTCCCTGCCAACTGATTGAACGCGGACTTTTGGCCCACACAACGTACCATACAGAAAGCAACTTACAGCTGACTGTCATGAGGTCCAGCCACTTTTCTGGTCGGACGTTTACGGCGTGGAAACTTCTCTGTACTGTCAACATTATGTGGGTACCTGATTCAGGTTAGAGAGGGCTAATGCGGTTGAAAGACCCGAATAGACGCCACTTTCCACGATGTCCTGGCACGATGTACCTCTTATAACTCAATACCCCAACACTCTGTAAGCCTGTGAAACTTTAGTCATTAACCTTAAACATACAATGAAAAGAGCGGGTAAAAAATCTGATCAGTCATCTCCCTAAAGCCCACCATGCCTCCCAATACCTAGAACACACCATCGACTTCAGTTATGATACTTCTAAATACTTCTAAATATTCAGTTCTTTCCGTATTCCATATACAGCCTTTACCTCACACGTGCCTCGCCAAATTTGGAATGTCTAATCCACTTTTTTTTGGTGAGGTCGATTGATAAGTGGGTACTAAAGAAATCTATTGAATTTGGTTCTAAATGTACCTACCTATTCTTTTATGCGCGTCATGTTCAAGCTTTCTAACGATCCATGGCGACATTTTGCGTCATGCAAATTGGATTCATTTGCTATTTGGACAGTCAGAAGATTGCAGAGAGAGAGAGAGAGAGAGAGAGAGAGAGAGAGAGGGGAGGAGAGAGAGAGAGAGAGAGAGAGAGAGAGAGAGAGAGAGAGAGAGAGAGAGAGAGAGAGAGAGAAGAGAGAGGAAACATACAAAACATACAAAAAAGAAGAAGTGAATAATCATATAAAATTGCATGGGTGAATGAAACCAATAAAACAGGGAAACAAGCACCTGACAAAAACTGGAAAGAGAAGCAGTACAAGAAAAACCTTCAGCACCTTAAGGACACAAGGGTAAAACGATGACTGCAACGAGTAAGTAATTCTTAGTTTGTCTTTGTAACTGATCCACGCAATCCGAGGCAGAGTACGCCTGAATGGCTATTCAGCTTCGTTTCCTCCTCCAGATGTGTAACCCCCCTTCCCCCCAAAAAAAATAAATAAAAAATAATAATAAATAAAAATTGATAACCTCTTGCTATTGACCTGCAATATAAATGTTTAAATCAACTATGCTTCTAGTTTCTCTTGTCTACACTACAGCAACAAAAACAAACCGAAAACATTATTCTGCCATACTGGAGGATGTGAATGATAGACTGTTATGACGGCTGGAATTTGATCGATCGCTGGCGGATCATGTAATCAATTAAGTTTACTCCTGAATTTCTTATATCTCATCTAGCTCCTCCAATAATGCCATTTCGTCTACTGTCTGCTATTTCTTACGGCGAAGAATCGAGCTCCTGATCTTTAACACTCCAGTGAGCTTAGAACTGGACTGAGTTGAATGCCAGGAACTGATTGTTGTCTCTGGTTGAAGCAGAGGAAAGTTCGACTCCGCCAACAACATGCTGCAAGTCTTTACTTCCAACAAAAAAGTGTATGAATTAGTCTTTATACGACCATGACGATGGACTAAGAGAGTGACTTATCCTTCAACTGAGTCACATTTTATAGCCCCACTCTCTCTCTCTCTCTCTCTCTCTCTCTCTCTCTCTCTCTCTTCTCTCTCTCTCTCTCTCTCTCTCTCTCTCTCTCTCTCTCTCTGTCGGTCTGTCTATTTGGTCGGTTAGGCGGTCGGCCTCTATATCTCTCTCTGTCTATCTCTGTCTGTCTGTCTGTCTGTCTGTCTATCGATCGGTCTGTCTGTCTGTCGTCGTCTGTCTGTCTGTCTGTCTGTCTGTCACTCTCTCTCTCTCTCTCTCTCTCTCTAACAACCAAAAGTCTGGTTATTTATGCTGTATGACATGAACAATTCGAAAAAAAATGGCGTGGCACGTTTCACCGCCCCCTCCCCTCCCCCCCCCCCCCCCCCC
Organism: Conus betulinus; assembly: GCA_016801955.1. Taxonomy (NCBI): domain Eukaryota; kingdom Metazoa; phylum Mollusca; class Gastropoda; order Neogastropoda; family Conidae; genus Conus; species Conus betulinus. The sequence goes on from JADBJO010001678.1 coordinate 195,290, forward strand.
CCTCCCCTACTAATAATCAACCTAGAAAAAAAAAAACTGAAGGACTCTTGCATAGTATAACCAGTAAGAATCATAGAGTTCCGCAAAAAAAAAGCCGATGTCATGAATTAGTCTTTGCATATATAACCATTACGATGGACTCAGAGAATGACTTAGTAATGAGTCACATTTTTATAAACGCTTAGATTCTCTGAAGAAACGATTCTCTGCAACTGTCTGGAAGCTTCTCTGCACATCTGGGACTGTAAACAAGCATCGGAATTCGGTTGTGACGTTTGCATGTAGGCGTCGGCATCTAGTAAACTAACAGCGCAAGGAACAATCTCTTTAAAACATCCAAAGCAACCAAACAGTAAACAAGTGGTCTAGTCTTTACTCCCCTAAGGAAACCTAACACAGAATAACTTTATTCAAGACTGGCACAGCCTTTTAAAGCTTGAATAAAGTCAGACAAATACAAGACAAACAATCTAATAGTGGGCAAACACAGCGCAGGCCAACAACTAAATTGTCCCCTCCCCTGACTTGGCAAAACTTTGAAACTTAAGGGTGGGCGGAAATCTGGGGGGGGGGGGGGGGGGGGGGGGGCAGGAGTTCCGCAATCGTGTTCACAGCCGATGTAAATTTCAAAACAGGCTTGGGCAAGGAACATTCGAAAACCGTTTATGCATATGGAGTTAAAACTCTTCACTGGCTGAATAAGGGATTTCGCAATCCCTTTGGAAAGGCAGATATATCTGCTAGGTTTCCTTATGGGAACAAAGACTCCCCACTTGTTTACTGTTTATTGTTTACTGTTCCCTGCGCTCTCAATTCATTTCCAAATCCAAAGCAACTGTCGGATATATATAGGCCTGGATCACAACCGATTCTTTAAAACGTACGAGGCAAATATCATAATATATAGAGGCCTAGATCACAACCTTCTAACACTGCTTGGAAAGCACAACCTGTTTTTTTCACGATTCAAATGTTTCTCTAAACAGTCTACAGCCTGGGAAGCTATTTTCTCCACTCTCTGATATTTGAACAGCATCGTTGGTGAGATCAGTACATAGACTAGTATTTATAAGTACACCCCCTTTCTTGTCCATCTGCTGGGCAGAGTATAAGTAGAAAGCTGAATGAATGAATTTTGTCATCCGCCACTGTTTTGTAAAAACGTCTCTCTTCTGCAGTGTCTCCCACAATTACAGATCAACGTGGTTTGTTTCGTTGGTGTTGTTGTTGTTGTTGTTGTTGTTGTTGTTAGTGTTTTGATTTTCTTACCCCATTTATGGCCCTGTTTTTGTACATGCAGTGTACCGAGGAACAGGAAATTCAATCAGCCACAAAACTTCCCCTTTCTGTGTCCCAGACTCAGACGACACAAGGTTCATGGAAGACACACCTTTCCTGCCCAAATTGCACATCAGCGGGGTGAAAGGAAATCTTCACGGTTTCTTTGGTGATCGCTTCTGAAGGAAAGATCAGAAGCATGGGTTATATAAAGAAGTTTATATAAGGATAGCAATTCCATTCAAAAGCGAGTGTTTGATTGGTTGTTGGAATCTGTTGCTGGATGCAAACGAGATACAATATAGCCATCACATTGCTTGGCCTTTCTCTGATTGCTTGGGTCGGTATGATGAGCAAACTTGTCCCCCCCCCCTCCTCCTCCTCCCATTCCTGACATTACATTCCTCAAAGAAATTAGAAAAGAAGACTACAAAATGCTAAAGGAAATGTAGTTTAAAAAAACAGGAGGGGAAGGAAGAAGGGGGAAGGATGGAACTAATATTGTAAAGGAACCAGTATAAAAAACAACACCAACACCTTTTCACTTTCCCTTTCCGTTACCATCCAAACAATCAGCGATAAGGCCAAGTGACAGGATGGCTGTTCAGTGTCTCCACCATCCATATAAATCCCCTTCAAGTCAATCGACTGTTCCCTTTTGACCCGCGCAGCTATCCATAGAAACATCTCTTCCTACCAGCCACTTTCATACTCTCATCTCGAAGACCGCCACAAAAATTGTAAGGTTTCACTTCACCATCTTGGCGTGAGAACGGCAACGGAAGGAGTGTCTCTAATACTTTGGGCCCTAAGTCGTGTGGGACGGAAAAGATAAGCGTGGTGGTGGTGGTGGGTGGGGGTGTGGGCTTGTGGGGTGTGTGTGAGGGGATATATGACTGAGGGAGTTTCCTATTCTTGGCTACGCTATTTCGTCAGTAAGTGGAGATCGGCTGGCAAGACAGAAAGAAAAAGTAGATCTGTAACAACAAAGGAGCTTGAACAATAGAAGCTGTGCCCATAGACGTAGGATGGTTTCAATCGATGGATGACAGACAACAACATCGATCCAGTGTTTTGAACACACCTCCGAATTCTGCAAGGTTCTGATCGATGGCTGACAGAGGACAAGACTAATTCGATTTTCTCTTTAAATCTTGACCATCTCAACACCTTCCAAATCCTTTCAGTGACTCCTAGTCCACTGGCAATTGTTCTTGCTGTTCTTTGGACTCTGTCATCCGAAGACAGCTCTCTACCTTACAAGCTGCCATTCCAGCAGCCTGATGTGCATTCTCTCTCTCTCTCTCTCTCTCTCTCTCTCTCTCTCTCTCTCTCTCTCTCTCTCTCTCTCTCTCAGCGCATTGTTGACGAGATCAGTGAAGAGGTTCATGAGATTCTAGCAACACTTACATGGTATCCATTCCCTTTGACTCCCTGTATACTTCTGTTCTCATGGTCTTGCGCATCCAAACTATTTCTAATAGGACTTGAAGTCAGTGAACTTTCGTATTCTTTCTAAGCACCTATTTATGTTATCTACCTATTCACGCACGATATTTCGCACAACGCTTATTTCTACCATTGTTGAATACTGACAAATATATGGTGAGAGAGAGAGAGAGAGAGAGAGAGAGAGAGAGAGAGGAGACAGAGAGAGAGACAGACACAGACAGACAGACAGACAGACACACAGACACACAGACAGGCAGACAGCCAGCCAGCCAGCCAGCCAGACAGACAGAGAGTATCTGTGTATCTGTGCTTGTTAAAAATATCACCGCATCTCCTGTGCAACACCACCCCCCCCCCACCCCGCCCCCCTTCTCCATCAAAAAACATGAACGAGAGTGATAAAATCACAACTACAAAGGAAACACGAACTTGATGAGGAAAGGAAAAAAAAACACACACACACACACACACACACACACACACACACACACACACACACACACACAACACACACACACACACACACACAGAGAGAGAGAGAGAGAGAGAGAGAGAGAGAGAGAGAGAGAGAGAGAGAGAGAGAGAGTTATCAACAACAAACAAACAAACAGAAAAAAAAAAAAGAGAACTATGCAATGGCGAGGCAGTTCCTCCTTGCCTTCATGACTGACCCAATCAATCAGAAACAGGACCAGATGATTTTGGTGGCTATTCAGTTTCATTCCTGTCCAGATGAATCTTCCCACCAACTCATTAAACGCTGGCTTCTGACCCACGCTTCTGTCTGTATAAACGTCTTCCTCGCACTGAAGCATCTCATATCTATTTCAGAGAAGACCGCCAGGAAAATTCTAAAGATCTCATTTCATAGCTGCTGGCGTGAGGATCGAGAAGCAGGGGGGGGGGGGGGGGGGGGGGGGGGGAGAGAGAGGGGGGGGGGGTCTTTAAACAGGTTTGGATTTCAGGTTGTCTGGGGGTTCAGGGACATAAAAAAAAGGGGGGGGGGGGGGTTATGACTGATGAAATTCCCCACCCCTGGCTACACCGTAACAATAGAGGCAAGGGGGTAAGGGGGTGTAGAAGAAGAAGAAAAGTTTCGTTGTAATATCGGAGGATGCTAAATGGCAGGCTGTTATGGCAGACGGGTTATTGATCGTGGGATGGATGCGAGGGCAGTGTGTGTGTGTGTGTGTGTGTGTGTGTGTGTGTGTGTGTGTGTGTGTGTGTGTGTGTGTGTGTGTGTGTGTGTTGTGTGAGGGAGAGGGGGCGGGGAGAAGGAAAGGGATTCATTCAACATCCTCGTAAAATCCCTCCACTCTTACTGTCCGTTCCATGCCACGTTGTCCGCTGTGAAGCAACATGGCCAGACAATCCAGGAAGACAATGGTGAACACAACAACCTGCAGTCTACCAACAGAGGTGGAAGATGGCGCAAGAAGCACTGCTCTGCACAGACAAGCTTCGAACTCAACAAGCCATGACATGATACAGTGACTCCATCGAACTGCTTCAAGAAGTGGACAGTGGAATGCGAAGCTCTGTTTAGGATTAGATAATGTGCAGCTTGTGTGCTGGGGAACACGCGTGCGCGCGCGCGCACACACACACACACACACACACACACACACACACACACACACACACACGCACGCGCACACACACACACACACACACACACACACACACACACACACACACACACACACACACACACACACTCGCACGCACACGCGCGCAGACATAAGCACACACACACACACACACACACACACACACACACACACACACCGATATTGACCCGAACAATCAGGGACAGAGTCGTATGATAGGATGACCATTCAGCGTCGTTTCCTTCCAAAAAAAAAAGAAAAATCTCCCTCTCAGTTAATTAACTGTTCGCGGTTTGACCCGCACAGCTATCCCTATAAATGTCTTCCCCTACCAACTGGTCTCATTTCGAAGACCAGCACTTGAATTGTGAAGGTTTCATTTCACCAAACAGGCGTGAGCACGGGCACTGAAGGAATGTCTTCAAACAACTATGGGCTTAAGGTCACGTGGGTATAAAGGACGTAAATGATATTAAGTGAAGAGGGGGGGGGGGGGGGGGGGCGTAGGAGGTGGAAGGATATTTATGACTGAGGGAGTCTCCTATTCCTTTTCCATTGTTTCCTCAGAAAGAAGACACCGCGGGTGGGACAGACAGTAAAGCAAGTGTGGTAACGGATGCAGGATAGTTTTTGCTCAATGGTGGACAGGCGACAACACTAATTCGGTGTTATTTTTCCAACACCCTGTCCTAGTTTCTCAACGTCTGACAGAGGACGAGACTAAGTCAGTTTTTTTCTTCTTTAATCTCAACACCTTTTCAAACCCCTTTCAATGCCTCCCTCTGTCCACTTGCCATCGCTCTAGCCTTTTACTCACCTCTTTCATGTGAACACAGTTCTTTTACCTTACGAGCTGCCTTTCCAACTACCCGATGTTCTGAGTGCTTTGTTGGTGAGGTCAGTAGAGAGGTATATGAGTTTCTTGTCCTCTTACATTGGATCCATTCCCTTGGTAATCCACCGCCACCGCTCACCAGCACTTCTGTTCCTTATAGTCTTCTACATCCAAAATAGTTTTAATGGGTCTAGTAGTCCGTGTACTTCTGTATTCCTTCAGACACTCATTGACGCTAACTACATAGCTGATATTTTGCATACAGTGTACTTCAATCATTTGCTGTTTGGGCTTTATGACAAAAGAATCCAAAGACAGATATACAGAGAAAACGAGGAGAGAGAGAGAGAGAGAGAGAGAGAGAGAGAGAGAGAGAGAGAGAGAAGAGAGAGACAGACAGACAGACAGTGTGTGTGTTAGATATCAACCCATTCACACACTTCTATCCCCCACCCACCCACCCACCCGCTCTCACTCCATCCATTAAAAAAAGAGCAAAACGTGAATGAGAGTTATCAAAAAAACATATCTAGAAAGAAAACATCTAATTAAAAGCAAAGGAAAGCAGAACATGAAGAAAGAACAACCAAAGCTGTGAAGCCACAGATAAAAACAAAAAAAAAGAGACAACTCTTGCAAGGAAGCAATTCCGTGTTCCTATCGCGACTGACCCAAACAATCAGAGACAAGGTCAAAATGATTGGTGGCTATTCAGTCTCATTCCTGTCCAGATGAATCTCCCGACCAACTCATTACACGTTCGCTATTTGACCTACGCTGCTGTCTGTATAAACGTCTACCCCACTCTGAAGCATCTGATAAATCCTTCGGAGAAGACTGCCGCGCGCGCGGCCTGAAGAAGACCCAAGACGTCGAAATGCATTGTGTCTTGTCCTGTACCTTGTTTGTCCACGTCCTTGGCTGTAACTAACTCCCTCTGTTTCTAAATTTTTGGGAAAAATAGAGAAAAAGAGAAAGGCAGGTGGAGGGGGGGGGGGGGGGGGGGAGATAATACCAGGAATCAATCTTTCTCTTACTCTGTCACTGATCCATGCCATCAGAGACAGGGCCTCGTGCTTTGTTGTTTTTTACTGCCCTTCTCCTCTAGATGAATTTCCCCGTTAATTGATTAAACGCGGCTCTTTTTTTTGTCCAGGCCGCCTACGATGTAAACTTCTCCTCCTATAAAAACGGTTCGTGTCTTTCTCGCCAAACGTTAAAAAAAGCGGACTGAAGCTCTCACGCGCGCGCGTGTATGTATATATATATATATATATATATAATTATAAACAAAGCTTGCCCTTATGTCTCAGATTATAGAAAGGGGGGGGGGGGGGGGGGGGGGGGGGTGATAAGCCTTCACATCTGCAGTGGTAGATGATTCTGCCTAACTGACAGTATGTGCTTGAGTGGGTGAATGGGGAATAAATAAATGCTTCTCAAAATGAACCTTCAGCAAGCTTATAATCTCCAAAGCGGGAAACCATCTCCAATGGGGAGGAAGCTCACTAACATATAACTCCTGGTTAGATACCGGTATTTCGAAACCTGATTGTTTCTCCTCAGTGACCGCGGAAAGTGGTAATTTGACTCCTCTGCCTTTTCGGTTTTAAGAAGAATGCTATACCAGAAAAAGGCTGGTGTGCAATACCATAGTATGTTTGTTGAGTTTTCAAAAAACGAACTAAAGGTGCCACCTAAGAAGCAAAAGAAAATCATGAAAGAACAAAAGCTACATTTTCTTGTGAAAAGTAGAAAATATAAAAAGATAACCTCTTAAGACACAAGTGCTGAGGGCCAGTTCTTGGAATGAATCCGCAAGGGACTAAATTTCAATGAAACAATAAATTCCAAGGATAAGTACCGAGTACCATTCCAGCAACTTACAGAGCAGCTAGGTGTTGCAATGACTGCAAGAAATATTGAATTATAAACGAAGCTTGCTCTTATGTCTCAGATTATAGAAAAAAAATATACATACATATATATATATATATATATATGTGTGTGTGTGTGTGTGTGTGTGTGTGTGTGTGTGTGTGTGTGTGTGTGTGTAAGGAGGGGGGAAGGTGCAAGGAATACATGTTTTGTAGTTATCTCCCTTTTGTCACCATTTCCAACACCTCGTTCCTATTACCTCCATTTTTCTTATTTTATTCCAACCTTCATACCGGTGTAACTTCTTACTGGCTGGGCGAACACTTCAGATGGCTTGAGCGAATTCCGTTAACAGTCAAAGGAGTAGAACAATGGATGATCCTGAGCGGTAAATCTTTTTTTTTTTTCAGCTTGCATTCGAAGGGTATTGTCTCCAGCTGTCACCTCGATATAAAGATTACTGTCAACAGCTTGGGGCAAAGGTAACGGAACACTGAGAGAACAATAGCATTGTTGCTGAAAGTAGGCAACAAACAAAAGCCAAAAAGAGTGGAAGAATCGTAGTCTAACTGGACACTAGTATCAACAAAACTAAGACCCACTTGTACGTCCCTAATGTATAGACTACTTCTCTCTCTCTCTCTCTCTCTCTCTCTCTCTCTCTCTCTCTCTCTCTCTCTCTCTCTCTGCGATTGTGCGTTTGTGTGCGCGCGCGCGCGCGCGCGTGTGTGTGTGTGTGTGTGTGTGTGTGTGTGTGTGTGTGTGTGTGTGTGTGTAAGGTAAAGAAATAATACCAAATATCAACAAGGATTTTTGAAATTAAAACAATTCAGTAACGTAGACAAAAATGTGTCAAATATCAACAAATAATAGTAAAAAGAAACAGTAGAAAATGGAACGAATATTATCTGCAAACATTATTAAAGACAGATGATCACTGAAAGCCAGAAGCTGTATATAACTTAAGGGACAATTGTTAACAGACAACAGAAATAAAGAAACTGAGAAAAACCCGAAATAAAGCAACAACAACAACAATCTACAACTGCTGTACCAGCGTTTCATCAGTACAATTCTTTATTATGACAAGGCCCATCATCTTGGTCCGGCAAATGCGTGGGTGCTTCATTCACTTTATACCCCCTTCAACATTGATTACCTACCTAACCCCTCATCCATCCAGACTCTTACCAAACAAACGCTCGCACGTGCTCACTCATTAAAGCACGCTTAAACACACAATACTCAAGGGCGAAAAAAATGTATACATTTCATCAGAACTCATCAGCCGAAACGCATACTCAACGATGAATGTATAGTTCATGGCACAGTCTAAATTCATCATTACAACAACATTATTAAGAACATGATGACATTAAAACAATATACCTTAAAGATCAGGATACGAACAGTAAGAGTACTGTTGAGGCAAAAGGTGTTATGCGATTTTCAAGAACGGTTCAGGATAAGGGTGAACAGCGTTTGGAATGTTAAGATTGGTCATTCCAGGTGACTTGCTTTGTCGGGAGACTCGATGACTAAATGCGGGGCTCTGGTGACAGAAAGAATGGGCAGAAATATTGTGAACGTTATGTGTTAGGACACGCGCATTTTGGAGGGATATATCTGGAAAGGTTAAGTTGAGCGGGCGTTATCATGGACAGGAAGTGTCCAGACGGGTTGACGTGGATATCATTGGGTGGTAAGGGGTTATTCTGAATCCTGGAGAAGCTGATCTTTGAGGTAAGGGGGGGGGAGGGGGGTGTAAGTTAAGAAGCAGGTGGATAATCTTCACGGGCTAAGTGATAGTTTGGCGTGTTCGTAATAGCTAGGGGCACTTAAAAAATTTGAGGGACCGAATGATGATGAGTTGGGAAATGAAAAGGGGTACACTTTAATTACCATCGTTGTAAAACTTTTTGCAGAGGCTTTTGCATTACTGACCCGATCAGGAGGAAACTTTCAGCATGATGTCCATTTCGTCACAGGCTTCTCAAGTTGTTTGCAAGCCTTCCATTATCCCGAATATTAGGGTGAACTGTATAACTACACAAAGTTTTATCGGCTGCAAAGGCAGGGAAATTTTCTTTAAGATTTTACATGGGCATAGGATGAAGGGAATGGGATGATAGTCGGCGACGAAACATAAGTGAATCATGGTGGTCTGTTACCGCACAAAAAGCCACCACTGCACAAAATGTCACAATGACATTTTGTGCAGTTATTCACTGCACAAATTGTCACAATTTGCACAAATTTGCACAAAATGTCACAATTGACACAAAATGTCATTTTGAGCTGTAACAGTGGTCATACTCGGAGAAGTGGAAGGAAACTGCACCGTTTTTGTTGATCGATGAACAGCGCAACAGAGGGCAGTTTCTCTATAGTGTTTAGTTCATAAGTGCCACAGTAGAATCGTTCCTAGAACTGGCCCTTGGTGTGTTTTAATTTACTCCCATCACGTTCGTCTTTTCCAAACACGGAACTAGTCATTATAGCACACAGGGAACACATTCCACACAACAGACACAAGTACTGACAGTACCGGGCCGTCATGACTTGAGAGAACAAAGACAGTCATGACTTGAGAGAACAAAGACAATCACATGACGATTACTGCCGTGGTATTCATTAACTTCGTGTTGTAGCTGAAAGGAAGAAATCCGATGTGAAAACGCATGACACACCACCACACTCCACTGCACACACCACAGGATCGTGAATGGATGTCGACGCTTGAATCCACACGAGATGATCGCTTAAACTGCGCTGAATTCAAACGCACTATTCAGGAGAAAAACAGCTCAACTTTCCCGAATTAAAGTTCTTAATATAATTTGGTTAAAAAAAATGATAATTCATCTCTGACGAACGCCACAGAAGGCAACTTACTTGTCTTTGAGCACATGTTAGAGAGAGACAGAGACAGACAGACAGACAGACAGACAGACAGACAGAGAGAGAGAGAGAGAGAGAGAGAGAGAGAGAGAGAGAGAGAGAGAATGAGTAAGAATGGTAACCACATACATCCACAGTTTAATTTACAATAGAGAGAGAGAGAGAGAGAGAGAGAGAGAGAGAGAGAGAGAGAGAGAGAGAGGCCTACATGTCACTGCTCCACCACATCGCCATGGGATAAACTTCAAACCTGACATGAATCATACCGGGTCAACAGGACCATGCTTTCTGTGCTGGCCCATGCATACCGGACTGCCGTGGAGACATAGCCAGCAATGCACACGGGGCAAAGCCTTCTTCCCTTGCAACAAATTAGCTGCAAGTCCAGTCCATTCAGTCCTTTTCAGATATCGTACAGCCTCCTTCCCTTGCATTCAACAGGGTAGAATCAATTGGAGGGATGGGGAGGGGTGAGACGAATGGCAACAACCTCTGTAAAAACATTGACGGAAACAGCCTGCGGGAAATCTCCCTGAAACATGCTGTATCTGCTTTTCTCTTTCTGGAATGAAACATATGACGTCTGAATACTATCTTCCTAAACTTACCTCCTTCGCCACGTGCACTCTCCCTTCCATCCTCCTTCCTTTTGTTCCCATCCGCCCGTTCCCCCATAGAGAAAAGTATCGTTATGTCACTGCGCTGTCGGTAAGCAACCCCGAAAAGTGGTAATGTAAGCAAAAAGAAGTAACATGCAGCCTTCGTTCCACGACTTCTCACCAGCTTGGAGTTGTAACTGTACTTGTTTTTCTTCACAGTTTCATACGACCAAGGAAAAGATTCGTTTCTAAAACCTTAAACAACAGCTTACCTGGTAAACTTAGATCATACATTTTGCATTGTCCTGTCAATGTGTTCACGACAGTTAGGCAGACCAAATACTCAAAATCAGCTCTATAGAACTGTCAAAGCGTTATCCCCAGCAACAAACTAGTTTTCACGCTGCGAGTTTTTTTCTCATGCTAATACCACCCATTCAGATATATTCAGCCTGCAAATTGGCGGGGCAGACGTCGGAGCTTGACAGCACAAACACAATAGGGCTGCACATCGAGAACTGACAGTGGGGTACGGTGTACATGGCAGCGTAATTGATGCCTCCTTCCAGATGCCAGCCATTCTTTCTTACTCACCATTTCTCTCTCTCGCTGATGAAGGCGGGAAACGCGTTGCAAGAGCCTGTGTAGTTCTTCCTGCTGCAGAACCTGACAGAAAGGGTAAAGGTGTTTTGCATTATCCGTACATATCGTGTCTTTCTGTTGAATTCTCCTGCTCCTGCTGATAGATATGTGCGGAATACTGCTTTCTGCATTTTTTGTTTATTTCTGCCACGCGTGGCGTCTGAAGAAGTGTAGTGGTCAGTACTTAACTCGTCTGTTTTATCTCACACACACACACACACACACACACACACACACACACACACACGCAATTTGAAAATAAAATATCATGCACCACATCCGACTCTTTCCAGTATAACCTGGTGCCGACTTATTCATTCCCTGAACCTCAAACGACAAAAATGCCATGGAAACCAGGTCACGCTCTCTGCCTTGACCAGTGAATGCGCTCCAGACAGAAGGAGACGGCCAGTGACTCAGAATCGATTCTACAGAACTGGCAAGCCTTTCTCCCTTGTGTCAACCACGTTTTGAGGCTTGGTGTTGTTCTTATGCTAATGCTACCCGTTCTGACGTTAAAAGCTCGACAACGGAAACACACTGGGTCTGTGCCTCGAGGATTGACACAAGACCGCGATTTACAAGACTCAGGGTGATGAAGGCATTTTTTTTTTTCAAGACAACAGCTATTCTTGTTTACAGACGTATTGATCCTCATGGTTATCAGAGGAAACAAAACTGCACAAGTATGGATGATTTTCGTCATAAAAGACTCCAAAAGAAAACCTCAATGCTGTGAATTACCCATTTACGTTACTTGCAGATGACATCTGTCGCCATGGTAGGATTTCCCACTCCACATACATGCTATTCTCTTCACAGTGCCGAACCTCCCACCCACGCATCTTCCAGAAAAAAAAGCTCTGCCTGCCAATTTGTATCTGTTGCACATACTGACAGATAATGATGTAGGAGAAGAAAAAAAATGATTCAGATTTTTTTTTCAGTATGTCTTGATCTCTTCTAGACTCAGCTCTATGGTAATAAAAAAAATAAATATGGGAAATGGAAAAAAAAAAAATAATTTCTACAAGACAGATAAGTAAATAAAAATATAAATAAATGAATGGTATATAAACCAATAGGCAAATAAACAAATAAGTAAATAAATAAATAGAAAAAACAAATAAATAGATAAATACATAAACACATAGATAAGTATACACAAGGATATAAAATACAAAATAAAAGTGCACTTTGTAATTTCTTAAACACTAATGAGATTTCCTAAAACACTGTTTACAACAGGTATAAGATGTAAAGAGCCCGTTGAAACGCACCTCTATTCCAGTGTCTTTCCTACCAGACAAACCAAGCAGTATAAAAGGAAAAATGAAAACCAACGTATGAATATTTTTCATACTTTTTCTCGTTTTCCATGGATTTGAGAGCATTTTTTATTCAGTGTATGTGTGTGTGTGTGTGTGTGTGTGTGTGTGTGTGTGTGTGTGTGTGTGTGTGTGTGTGTGTGTGTGTGTGTGTGTGTGTGTGTGTGTGTGTGTGTGTGTGTTATTTTGTCACATTGTGAACAGACATAAGTTTGTACCTACAAAAACTAGCCTAAAATCACAGAAGATTGTGTACACGCTATTCCCGACACACACACACACACACACACACACACACACACACACACACAAATTCCCTTGACCACCCCATATAACTGCGGACAACATACCCAGCGAACCAGATCCCGCTGTACGCGTTGACCAACAAACGCGTTAGGTAGGGACAGCCGGCCAATCATGCTGAATTATACACAGCTTTCAAGGCGTTCTCCCCAGCGGCAAATTAGTTTTGGAACTTGGAGTTTGTGTTCTCATGCTAATGTTCCCTTGCCCAGTCTCAGCCAGTAGTAACTCGCAGTTGCAGCTCGACGGTAAAAAAAACCCCAACAACATTTTGTCTGTATCTCGAGGTATGACAAGAGACAACGCTTCGCAGGGCCCTGTAATAGAGCTTTTTTTTTGTTTATACGTTATATCATCACCCATTCTTGTTTATTTACTCATGCTGTCACTGTGTAAAGGTTGGAACAAATTGCAAAGGCCTGTGTGACTCATTGTAGAATGTAGTAGAATGCATGAGAGAACCCTGAGGAAAGCTTGAAAAATGTTGTGAGAGATCCTTTTTCATCTTTTCGCTGAGAGAATCGACATTTCAGTATAACATGGCAAACACCTCACGTCTCCTCTCTTACTCCTTCTTCAGTCATTATACCGTCTCTCAACTGACTAGGAAAGACCTAGTTTCATCCTGCTTCAAGAGGTAACAACAATGCGCGGGGAGGGGGGGGGGGGATAGATGAGGAACAATGTGCTGCTACTTATTAGATTCTTCATAGATTAACCATTCTGAACCTGCAGCAATTGTTTCATGATGGTGAAGAAGATGATGATAATGATTAAACAAAATTGTACAGCGTTTATTACATACCAGTACATAATACAATGACATTAAGATAACGCACATAAAAACGTTAACAAATTTGGAAGGTCTAAGTAGCAACAATAACGGAAAATATATGAAGAACAATGTCCTGATATTATTTGACTCTGCATGAATTCAATATTCGGAATCTGCAAAATTTGTTTCATGTGCTGCTGCTGCTGCTGCTGCTGATGATGATGATAATGATGATGATGATGATAATAATGATGATGATGATGATGATGATAATGACGATGATGACGATGTTAATTACAATACAGTACATATTACAATGACATTAAGATAACGCACATTAAAGCGTACACGAGTTTAATAGCTTTTGCACTGTAGTTTTATCGTATTATGGGATAAAATAATGAAATATGGGCAAAAAGAGTAACACACAAACCAATTCACTGACACTAGTTGATCACCACATTCGCTTTTGCACATACTGACGTAAAGGAAAGAAAAAATTTAGAAATGGAAAGCATGGACTTTTTAAGTTTGTGTTCATGTCACGTGGCAGTCCATAGTTTAAAGTCCACTCACCCTCAAAGTTCAGACCGTGAGAGCTGGTTTGAAGGAGGATGAGGAGATCTGGGATGACGGAAAAAAAAAGAGCGAGGAGAGTCTTTCGGATGAGACGGATGATGGTAGGTTCCACGTGTGACACATTACTTAGCTCCCTTCCATGCGCATGCACGTGCATATACTATAGTAAGAGAAAAGTTTGGGGTATTGTTTGGGAAAAAATCAAATACGAAACGAAACAAAAAAGCAGACGGTTAGACAGATGGACACACACACACACACACACACACACACACACACACACACACACACTCTCTCTCTCTCTCTCTCTCTCTCTCTCTCTCTCTCTCACACACACACACACACTCTCTCTCTCTCTCTCTCTCTCTCTCACACACACACACACACACACACACACACACACACACACACTGAGAGAGAGACAGACAGACAGACAGAGAGAGAGAGAGAGAGAGAGAGAGAGAGAGAGAGAGAGAGAGAGAGAGAGGAGAAAACGTCTGAAGTTAGCCATTTCCCCAAAAATTCCCTTGACCACCCTATATAACTGCTGACAACGTACCCAGCGAACCAGATCACGCTGTACGCGTTGACCAACAAACGCGTTAGGTAGGGAGAGCCGGCCAATCATGCTAAATTATACACAGCTTCTGAAGGCGTTCTCCCCGACAGCAAATTAGTTTTGGAGCTTGGAGTGTTCTCATGCTAATGTCCCCTTTCCCAGTCTCAGCCAGTAACTCGCAGTTGCAGCTCGACGGTAAAAAAACACATTTTGTTTGTATCTCGAGGTTTGACAAGAGACAACGGTTCACAGGGCCCTGTGATAGAGCTTTTTTTTTTGTTTCTACGTTATATCATCACCCATTCTTGTTTATTTACTCATTACTGTGTAACGGTTGGAACAAATTGTAAAGGCCTGTGTGACTCACTGTAGAATGTAGTAGAATGTATGAGAGAAACCCCAAGGAAAGCCTAAAAAGGGTTGTGAGATATCCTTCTTTATCATTTTTGCAGAGAGAATCGACATTTCAGTATAACATGGCAAACACCTCACGTCTCCTCTCTTATTCCTCCTTCAGTCATCATACCACCTCTCAACTGACTAGGAAAGACCTAGTTTTGTCCTGCTTCAAGAGGTAACAACAATGCGGGGGGAAGGGTGGGACAGATGAGGAACAATGTGCTACTACGTATTAGATTCTTCATAGATTAAGCATTCTGAACCTGCAGCAATTGTTTCATGATGGGTAATGGAGATGATGATAATGATTAAACAAATTCTACGGCATTTATTACATAGCAGTAGATAATACAATGACATTAAGATAATGCACATAAAAGCGTTAAAAGATAATGCACATAAAAGCGTTTACAAGTTTGGTAGGTCTAAGTAACAGCAATAAGGGAAAATATATGAAGAACAATGTCCTGATAATTATTTGACTCTGCATGAATTCAATATTTGGAATCTGCAAAATGTGTTTCATGTTACTGATGATGATGATGATGATGATGATGATGATGATGATGATGATGACGATGTTAATTACAATACAGTACATATTACAATGACATTAAGATAACGCACATTAAAGCGTACACGAGTTTAATAGCTTTGAACTGCAGTTTTATCGTATTATGGAAAACAATAATGAAATATGGGCAAAAAGAGTAACACACAAACTAATTCACTGACACTAGTTGATCACCACATTCACTTTTGCACATACTGACGTAAAGAAAGAGAAATTTAGAAATGGAAAGCATGGACTTCTTAAGTTTGTGTACATGTCACGTGGCAGTCCATAGTTTAAAGTCCCCTCATCCTCAAAGTTCAGACTGTGAGGGCTGGCTTGAAGGAGGATGAGGACTTCCGGGATGATGGGAAGGAGAGCAAAGGAGAGTCTTTCGGATGAGACGGATGACGGAGGGTCCCACGTGTGACACATCACTCAGCTCCCTTCCATGCGCATGCACGTGCATATACTAAAGTAAGAGAAAAGTTTGGTGTATTGTTAGGGAAAAAGCAAATACGAAAACGAAAAAAAAAAGCAGACAGTTAGACAGACGGACAGACTGACACACACACACACACACACACACACACACACACGCGCGCGCGCGCGCGCGCGCGCGCGCGCACACACACACTCTCTTTCTCTCTCCCTCTCTCTGTCACAAAACACACACACACACACACACACGCGCGCGCGCGCGCGCGCGCGCGCGCGCGCGCAATCTCGAAAATCAGACAATCACCCAAGACAAAACGCAAGAAAACGAAATCCATTTGGACAGGAACAACAACAATACAGACAGTAGAAAAACAAATCAAACTAACAAACGGAAGGGGGGGAAAAAAAACACCGAAATGTCGCCATGCTACATCCTCAAGGACAGCCAACCGAATATATCAATAATAAAACCTAAGGCAGCACATCGGAGTACTGGACAGGGGGAAATCATCGGGGATAGGTCCAAGTTTCCCCTGCTGCTGCTGCTGCTGCTGCTGCCAGACCGTTCACCGTGCCAAATCCTGGAGCCCAGAGAGCAGCGGACCAGGAAACAAGCTCATCTTCCATCTCTACAACCAGGGTAGTTAACCCAGGGTGCATGGGGCACGACCCCCTTCACACCCACAATGAAACGCTCTAACGAGTACACGCCCTTGACTCTCGACATCGCTAAGACCTGAGAGAAAATAAAAAAGTGGGGGGAAGGTGGGGGAGAGGGCTGGAGGATGGGTGGGGAATATCGTGTGTGGACCTATAGGGGGTATGAGAGGAGGGCGACGGGGAGGAGGGGATGGGAGGTGAGTGGTTCGCGGATGTCGTATATGATGTTCATGTCCCATGCTGCGGGTTTCGGTGATCGATCCAGTTGGGTATCTGGCGTTGTCCCTTCGTGTGGTGTTCCTCTTGCTTAACCTTCCTGGCGCCACTCACTGCTCACTTCCCCTATCTGATCGATCGTCTCTGTCTTTCTGTCTTCTTCTCTCTCTCTCTCCCTCTCCCCCCCCCTCTCTCTCTCTCTCTCTTTGTGTGTGTGTGTGTGTGTGTATATGTGTGTGTGTGTGTGTGTGTGTGTGTGTGTGTGTGTGTGTGTCTGTTTGTCTGTCTATCTCAAACTCTCTCTCCCTCTCTCTCTCTCTCTCTCTCTTTGTGTGGCAAACACCTCACATCACCTCTCTTACTCCTCCTTCAGTCATCATATCGTCTCTCAACTGACTAGGAAAGACCTGGTTTCATCCTGCTTGAAGAGGTACCAACAAAGCAGGGGGGGGGGGGATAGGATAGAAGAGGAACAATGTGCTGCTACGTATTAGATTCTTCATAGATTAACCATTCTGAACCTGCAGCAATTGTTTCATGATGGTGATGGAGATGATGATAATGATTAAACAAATTCTACAGCGTTTATTACATAACAGTAGATAATACAATGACATTAAGATAATGCACATAAAAGCGTTAAAAGATAATGCACATAAAAGCGTTGACAAGTTTGGTAGGTCTAAGTAACAAAAATAAGGGAAAATATATGAAGAACAATGTCCTGCTAATTATTTGTCTCTGCATGAATTCAATATTCTGAATCTGCAAAATTTGTTTCATGCTGCTGCTGCTGCTGCTGCTGCTGCTGCTGATGATGATGATGATGATGATGACGATGGATGATGATGATGATGATGATGATGATGATGATGATGATGATGATGATGATGATGATGATGATGATGATGATGATGATGATGATGATGATGACGTTGTTAATTACAATACAGTACATATTACAATGACATTAAGGTAACGCACATTAAAACGTACACGAGTTTAATAGCTTTGCACTGTAATTTTATCGTATTATGGAAAAAATAATGAAATACGGGCAAAAGAGTATCACAGAAACTAGTTCACTGACACACGTTGATCACCAAATTCACTTTTGCACATACTGACGTAAAGGAAAGAGAAATTTAGAAATGGAAAGCATGGACTTCTTAAGTTTGTGTTCATGTCACGTGGCAGTCCATAGTTTAAAGTCCACTCACCCTCAAAGTTCAGACCGTGAAAGCTGGTTTGAAGGAGGATGAGGAGATCTAGGATGACGGAAAAAAAAGCGCGAGGGAGAGTCTTTCGGATGAGACGGATGATGGTGGGTCCTACGTGTGACACATCACTTAGCTCCCTACCATGCGCATGCACGTGCCTATACTAAAAATAAGAGAGAAAAGTTTGTGTATTGTTAGGGAAAAAATCGAATACGAAAACGAAACAAAAGCAGACAGTCAGATGGACAGACTGACACAGACATACAGGCAGACGCATACACACACACACACACACTCTCTCTCTCTCTCTCTCTCTCTCTCTCTCTCTCTCTCTCTCTCTGTGTGTGTGTGTGTGTGTGTGTGTGTGTGTGTGTGTGTGTGTGTGTGTGTGTGTGTGTGTGTCACACACACACACACACACACACACACACACACACACACACACATACACACACACACACACACACACACACACACACACACACACACACACACACACACACACACACACATGGAATCTTGAAAATCAGAGAATTAACCCAAGACAAAACGCAAGAAAACGAAATCCATTTGGACAGGAACAACAACAATACAGACAGTAGGGAAAAAAAAAGAAATCAACTAAGAAACGAAAAACGAAAAGGGGAAAAAACAACACCAAAATGCCGCCATGCTACATCCTCAAGGACAGCCAACCGAATATCAATAATAAAACCTAAGGCAGCACATCGGAGTACTGGACAGGGGGAAGTCATCGGGGATAGGTCCAAGTTTCCCCTGCTGCTGCTGCTGCTGCTGCCAGACCGTTCACCGTGCCAAACCCTGGAGCCCAGAGAGCAGCGGACCAGGAAACAAGCTCATCTTCCATCTCCACAACCAGGGTAGTTAACCCAGGGTGCATGGGGCACGACCCCCTTCACACCCACAATGAAAAAGCTCTAACGAGTACTCGCCCTTGAATCTCGACATCGCTAAGACCTGAGAGAAAATTTAAGAAAAAAAAAAGTGGGGGAGGGTGGGGGGAGGGCTGGAGGATGGGTGTGGAATATCGTGTGTGGACCCGTTGGGGGTATGAGAAGAGGGCGACAGGGAGGAGGGGGTCGAAGTTGAGTTGTTCGCGGATGTCGTATATGATGTTCGTGTTGCATACTGAAGGTTTAGGTGATCGATCCAGTTGCGTATTTGGCGTTGTCCCTTCGTGTGTGGTGTTCCTCTTGTTTAACCTTCCTGGCGCCACTCACTGCTCACTGCCCCCAATCTGATCGCTCTGTCTGTCTGTCTCTCTCCTTCTCTCTCTCTCTCCCTCTCTCTCCCCCCTCTCTCTCTCTCTCTCTCTCTATCTGTCTCAAAAACTCTCTCTCTCTCTCTCTCTCTCTCTCTCTCTCTCTCTGTGTGTGTGTGTGTGTGTGTGTGTGTGTGTGTGTGTGTGTCAAACTCTATCTCCCTCCCTGTCCCCCCCCCTCTCTCTCTCTCTGTGTGTATG
>JADBJO010001678.1:220000-232500 GCA_016801955.1 Conus betulinus
GCTGAATGATGGACTGTTGTTGTTGTTGTTGTTGTTGTTGTTGTTGTCGTTGATGATTTTGGTCAATGGTTTGTTTAGGGCGAAATTCATTCGGTTTTGTCTTTAGAAAATAAAAGAAAAATTACTGTATTGCCAATTTATAAAATCAGCACCTCGCGTTTCGACATGTTTAGTCTTCTTCAGGCAGTTGGAAGAAACTCAAGGGAGAACTTTGACAGCAGAAGGTCTTCAGATCCCATCCCCCACCCACCCACCCTCAAACAAGTGTTTCGGCCCTGAACTCCTTATACTCTAAGTGGGCCGGGCTGCATCCAGGTCATGACTCCGAGATGGCCTTCTACTGCCAACTTCCACTGGGTCTTCTTCATACAACGTGAAAAAAAAAATTCAAGACACTGAAAACAAAGCACAAACAGTCATTTATCTTTTCCAATTGGGTACAAAATGAATCTTGATTACCTTTTTGTTTTTCCTTCAGCCAAACATAGCCTCCAGTGCCATCTCATCTACGAGCCATGGGGGTAACGCTTCCATTTTCTTCTCATGTTAAACACAATTCCTCTATCTTGTCAGCTTCCATTTGATTACTTAACGTCAAACTGCATTTTTCGCGAAGCCAGTAGGTAAATGGATACATAACAATCCTAAGGAATTTCAATATAACATGTAACCTGCACGCAGTTCACGTGCACCCTGTAACCCACATGCACTTGAAATGCTCTCTCTCTCTCTCTCTCTCTCTCTCTCTCTCTCTCTCTCTCTCTCTCTCTCTCTCTCTCTCTCTCTCAGCGTTTATATTCAATGTCTCCACAAGCCATACAGTTAATTTTTTTTAACAGAGAGAGAGAGAGAGAGAGAGAGAGAGAGAGAGAGAGAGAGAGAGCAGCTGTGAGAGAAAGTAAAAGTAAGCTTAGAACAAAACTCCCAACACTGTGGAGAGAGAGAGAGAGAGAGAGAGAGAGAGAGAGAGAGAGAGAGAGAGAGAGAGAGATTACCCAGAAGTAATCCCCTCGTTTGTCTTCATAACTGACCCATGCAATTAGAAACAGAGCCACATGATTTGATGGGTATTCGCCCTCGTTTCATCCGGATTAATTCCCCAACAACTAATCAAATGCTCCCTTTTAACCCGCTCTGCTGCCCACATCAACTTTCTCCCCTTCCTGAAGATCTCGCCTCCCCTGGCCAGACCATAACAACCGAAGCAGGATGAGAGGGGTTAATCTGCAAAAAAAAAAAAAAAAAAAAAAAAAACCCTGAGGGTGCTGT
This sequence comes from Conus betulinus, assembly GCA_016801955.1. Lineage (NCBI taxonomy): Eukaryota > Metazoa > Mollusca > Gastropoda > Neogastropoda > Conidae > Conus > Conus betulinus. The sequence continues at coordinate 221,270 of JADBJO010001678.1, forward strand.
TGAGATAGCCCATACTGATTGATCGCTGGAAGACGAATTTCGTTTTCCCGCCTAAAGTCAACCATCCCTCTTAGTGCTTTTAATACCATCTCATCCATTTTGAATGGTTCCAGATTTTTTTTCTTTTGCGATGAAGAATCCAACTCCTGTTCTTTGACGCTTTAATGGAGGTGGAAACTGCATCGTGTGGTCATTAAATCACATCCACAGAGAGGAAAGAGGGACTTTGCTGATAAATTTCAAGTCTGTTTTTACTCGCAGTAGAACATTAACAAATCAGCTTTCAAATGAGAGTTACAACAGTCCAAAACGGAGACATATCCGTAACCTGAAGGAAAAATCATGGACTACTCTCTTCGTAACAAACAATGCTCCGATAATTTATAGGATCGAAAGGTCTTAAAACATGGCGTTTTCCAGCCAATCAAACAAACGTGATACGTTATAGAAAACCCCAGTATCTTGGCGAGAATAGCCAGTAAAAAAGACATGATTCTTTCAAAAACGTTCAAGAATCAAGCGATATTATAATCAGTCAAAATAGGTGGGACGTCCAATATTATTTTGTAGTACAGTCAATCAGAATGTATGGATCCACTCGAGAAACTATTTCTCTCACAGTCTTGAAGCTTCTTGAGCTTTCTGAATGATGCTGGGGCCCTAAAACCTTCGGGGTTATTACGTCGCTTGCAGCCAATTCCTCTCTTAAGTGATGTCACAAATCCACAACCCCTCCATCTACAAACTCTCTCTCTCTCTCTCTCTCTCTCTCTCTCTCTCTCTCTCTCTCTCTCCTCCTCTTCTCTCCTTCTCTCTCTCTCTCTCTCTCTCTCTCTCTCTCTCTCTCTTAAAGAAACAAACAAAACTCGGACATATGGGTCTAGATTTGAAATTACGAATACTGCAAGAAAAAGCACAACCCAACTGTCTCTGTTCCCTAAAGTACTCTGCTGTCTGCAAAGTAGCCTTCCCAACTCTGCGATGTTCGACCTATATCGTTTGTTGTGAGGTCAGCACATAAATAAGTACGAACATACATACCCTTTCTTTTCTATCTGCTTGGGGTAGTGGTAGGACATAAGCAGGAAAATGAATATTTCCATTGATCTATATCGCCTGTCATAACTATGTATCATTCAGCATCCTCCACTTTTACACATCGGCCTTTCTCTTTCACCCATCTCTGGCCTGGCTTCTGTGGCTATCCAGAAACAGGGAATTCCATCAGCAATAAATCTCCCTCTTTTTATAGTCCATCAGACTCTGACGACACGAAGTTCGCTGCAAGACACTCTGCTGCCCAGTCTCACGTCTGCAGGTTGGAATGAAATCTTCACAATTTCTGTGGCGGTCTTTCCAAAGGAACGATAAGATGCGTGATCAGGGGAAGAAGTTTATGGAACTGCAGATCAGGCCCTCTCTCTCGTCTCTCTCTCTCTCTCTCTCTCTCTCTCTCTCTCTCTCTCTCTCTCTCTCTCTCTCTCTCTCTCTCTCTGATTGCTGTGAACAGCGCTAGATAATTTAATGGTTATTCACCCCACCTAGTCATTCTGATTGTTTTTTCCCTACAAGTAATTTAAGGTTGGATTACGACCTGGATGGCTGTCCATAAACACCCCACCTCCCACCCCCACCCCCACGTAAGCTTCTTATCTTGCCTGGCTACACTGCAACAATAGTGGGAAGACATGAAGATTATTTTTTTCTTCTCACATTCTACCAATCCTCCTAATTCCTCCAGTGCCACCTCATCCGCGTCTTATGGTTTTACCGGCAGAATTGCCTCTTCATTCCAGAAACAGTCTTCTACCTTACAAGCTGCCTTTTCCAAATTCGTGATGGTAGAACTGCATCTTTGGCGAAGGAGACCCATAATCATTTAGTTCTGAGATGTAAGCGGCTATTCGCGTACACACATCATTTTCACGCTTCCTCATGACCCGTTGATGAATTTATAACTTTTAATGAATACATAAGGAAAATGCTTCTATAGAGAGAGGGGGATGTGTTAATACCTGAACGAATCAGTATTGAAAATGAACAAGATTAAACGAAACAGAACTGCCAACAGAAAGCAAGTCCCCTTCAGTATCTGTCACTGACCTAAACAATCAGAGACAGTGCCACGTAATAAGAGACCTAAACAATCGGAGACAGTACCACGTAATAAGACACCCTTTCAGCGTCATTGCTGTCCACTGAACTGCTTCATTTTGACCCACACTGCTATCCATTTCAGCGTCCTACCATATATATCTCATCTTGAAGACTGCCTTGAAGAATGTGTTTTATCCACCGTGCAGGCGTGAGAACGTGCAAAGAAGGAATGCCTTTACAACATTTTTGAGCGTTGTGTCGTCTGGATCTGAGAGATAAAGAAAAGAAGAAAAGATAAGGAAAAAAGAAGAAAGACATTTTTTATTACTGATGGAATTTCCTATTGTTAGTTACGCTGTTTCCACAGAACGAATGAGGGATGCGACCAGACAAAAAAAGAATCCATGGTTTCAGAAGAAGTCGTGTGATAGGTTGTCATGATGGACGATACTGATCGACAGGAGGTAACATTAATTCCACTTTCTACCTAAATGTCACCATACCTGCATGTTCTCCCAATGCCCCCTCATCCACTGCTACAGGTAGGCGTTCACTCGTCTCTAGCCTAAACACAGTCTCTTCCTTACAACTGCACTCTCAGTTCTCCTGATATTCTGTCTGCATTGTTGGTGAGGTAGCTATATAAAGCTTTGTGAAAAACCTGACCTCGCTGCGGTTATCCATTCTCCTAGACTTGGATAGTGCTTCTGTCACATTACAGTCGTCAACATTCTAAATGTTTCTAATAGGTCTAGTCGTCAGCGTACTTTACACTCTGACATTATGCTATCTCACCACTCATAAATAGAATTTCGTCTTTTGCCTTTTGGAAACACCAGCCATTTGAACATGATAACAAAATAGTCAGAGAGAGAGAGAGAGAGAGAGAGAGAGAGAGGCAGACAAGTACACCGACAGGCAGACAGACAGACAGACAGACAGACAGAGACAGACGAACAGACACCTCCCCATATGCCCCCCTCTTTCCACTGCACAAATGAAAATAAAACACAAATGAAAGTTATGCAAATAAATAAGTAAATAAACGAAGAATAAATACGAAGAATAAATACATAAACAAATAAATAACAAGAAAAGGAACACGTAATTTAGAGGGAAAGCGAATGTAAACAAGAAAGAAGAAATCAAAGTTGTGGATCAACCACCAAAAGAAAGAGAAATATAACGGGGAGGCAGTCCCTCATTTCTTTTATCACTGACCCAAGCATTCACAGACAGAGCCAGATGATTTGATGGCTATTCAGTCGCACTCCCGTCTAGATGAATCTCCCCCACCAACTCATTACACGCTCGCTTTTGACGCACTCTAGCTTTCCATGTAAACGTCTCTCGCCCCCGCACCGAAGCAAATCGTATCTCCTTCGGAGAAGACTGCCCCGAAACATTCTACAGATCTCATTTCATAGCTGCTGGCGTGTGGAATGAGAGGGGAAGGGATGTGCTTCAGTGGCTTGGGGCCTCACTTTGTTCGGAGTTTTAACGATGCAAAAAGAAGGATGTATATGGCTAATGAAATTTCATATCCCTGGCTACCCCATAACAACACGAACAGATAAGGAGGGAACGGGAAAGAAGAAGAAAAAAAAGAAAGAAAAGGCCATTTTTTAAATATCAGAGGATGGGAAATGGTGTGATGGTGTGACGGACGGTATTGATCGATGGATGGGTTGGGGGGCACAATTCACTCAGCTTTCTCAAGTAACCTCCTCCAATCCTTTAAATCCCTAACAATCACTCAGCTTTTTCAAAATCACCCCCTCCATCCCTTTTCAATCCCGACAATGCAACAGCACCCTCTTGCCATGGTTCCAGTGATTTAGTTCTGGACTCCCCCTGATCATTCATAGCTCTCTATTTCATGCAATTCTATGAGATTTAACTATGCTGTTGTGGGAAGTGGGTGCGAAGAAATTCATTAGGTTCCTGAACAAACTGCTCGGCAGCTGTTTTCACTGCCTTCCCCCGTGTTCATCTCTTTTTGTTTGTTTGTTTGTTTTCCTTGTTTGTTTGTTTGCTTGTTTCTCTGTTTGCTTGTTTCTCTGTTTGTTGCTTTGTCTGTTTTGATCTTCTGGATCCAGAAATGATTCATCTTGGATTATATTAGATGACCTCACGTATACCTGCATAGCACGTCTTTGACCACAGTAGCTCCCTTACCATTCAAAAAGCTCTACATTAATTTAGTTAGAGTAATCTGCTAAAGATGCTGACTGTGCACTTCATTTTCAATGACCTTTGGTAACTATCATCATTTCAAGTATATTCACCTCATCCTATCTCTCTCTCTCCTCTCTCTCTCCTCTCTCTCTCTCTCTCTCTCTCCTCCTCTCTCTCTCTCTCTCTCTGTCCTTCATGATGAGGGGCAACAGTGGCTGAAGTACTGCAGAAAACTGAGACATTTCTGTTCTATAATCATTTAATAGAAAGATTTTAACATATTTTGAAACTTACGCAGACTCCAGCTGTATCGTAAATAAACATAAACGAGCGTTCAGGCCCACCCCCATTCCTCGCCAATACCCCTGTCCCACTAACATATCACCATCACCACCACTATTTCCACAACTACTGGCAATCATACCACTCACCTCTACCCCCTCCCCCAGCAGCACATGCATACACACAGCACGCACGCACACACACACACACACACACACACACACCACACACACACACACACACACGCACACACACAACACAAACAACACAACACACACACAAACAACACTACACAAAATAACACAAAACACACAACACATACACGCACACAACGCGGTGCACGCTCACACGACAATAACACACAAACCACACAAACATACACACACACACACACACACACACACACACGCACGCACGTACACACACACACGCACACATACCACACACACACACCACACACACACACACACACACAAAACACACACACACACACACACACCACACACACACCACACACAACATGCAGGCGGGTATGCTCACACTCACACACAAGGAGAGAGGAGATAGATACAGACAGACAGACAGGACAGGACAATAAGGACAGACAGACAGACAGACGATGAGACAAGACAGAGGGAGAGAGCAGAGCAGGAGAGATGGACCGGGTTTTCTACAGTGAGGAAGCGACTAGACTCTTCGGAGATGAGAGACGCGAGACGCGGTCGAAAGGGGCAGGATGAGGAGATGATGAAGAGAGAGAGAGACCCTCCCAACCCGAGACAGACAGGGAATTGAGAGAGGAGAGAGAGACGAGACAGTACAGACAGCTTATGGCAGAACAGACAGTCAGGTGGACAGACCAGATAGACATACAGATAGATACAAACATGTAGCGACAGAGACAGACTGAAAACTACACACACACACAAAAAAACACACACACACACGAACAGCCGACCCACACACACACACATCCACCACACATTACCCACATCCTTCACAATGGAGTTACATGAAAATTATAAAAGAAGTCGATGAATGCGGTGAAACTGAAATACAGCTGAGGAATCCCAGCTGAGGATAACGACAAGGATCAACACAGTGAACGACAAACGTATCAACACTGTGAAGAAAAATGGAAAGGAAAAAAAAACGATAAAACCAGGAAGTAATTCCTCGTTTGTCTTCATACCAACTGACCCATGCAATTAGAGACAGAGAAACATGAAGCGATTGATATGCAGCCTCGTTTCACCCAGATTTCTCTCTCTCTCTCTCTCTCTCTCTCTCTCTCTCTCTCTCTCTCTCTCTCTCTCTCTCTCTCTCGCTCTCTCTCTCTCTCTCTCTCTCTCGCTCTCTCTCTCCAACCAAGCAACTGCTTATGACCTGCTCTGCTATTCAAACTAAAATGTCTTCCCCTGCCTAAAGAGGTTGTCCCTTCCTGACCACACCGTAACAACAGATACAGGACGACACAAAGTTCATCCTCCTCACAAACCAGAGGATGATGAATGACAGACTGTCATCACGCCTGGTATTAACTGATCTCTGGTGGACAATAGAATTCATTTAATTACTTTACCGAAACGAAATACCCAATCTCCCATAGCTTGAATTATTGAATAGGGACGAAGTGGCATTGAAGTCACTCGGCCTTCAATACCATCTTGTCCATCTTCAAGGGTTCCAGCTAGTTGTTATGGTGAAGAATCAAACTGCCGTTCTTCGACTCTTGAATGGAAAGTAGAGACTGACTGAGTTATTGATAAAAGCTGGTTCTAATCTCTCGTTCAGCAAGATCCACGCAGAGGAAGGCTGGGCATTTGATGACAAATGTAAAAGTCTTTACTTGTAACAAAAAGACTGAGAAACCGGCCTTCCTGTGGCAAGGTACAGCAGTCCAAAAGGCAGACATATCCGTAAAATGGATCAAACTTCACGGAATACTTTCTTTCTAACAAAGAACACCATGATATTTTACGGAATTAAACATGAGAAAAGTTTGCATTTCACAGCCAATCAAAAGAATATAAACTGTTCACCTCATTTACGACAAACCCTTCCTCCTTGCACCCTCCACCTCCCCTCCTCCTGATCCCCGTATGATCTACCCTCCTACTTCTCCCGCTACTGTCCAGCCCCCACCCTCACCCCCACCCCTTGCGCAAAAGCAACAGACACTATGAAATACAATAGGGTAAAGACATACCTTAAAATAACGCGGTGTAAAGTAGAGAGACAGGAAGGGTCTAATTTTGGGAAAGAACAAGTAAAAAAAATACCAGACCCTACGACCAGAAAACAGTTCCCCTTCCATGTCCATCTCTGACGCGACATCAACAGTGACAGGTCCATGTGATAAGACAGGAACGTCCACTGGTCCCTCCCTGTCTGGACGAATTCTTACTACTCCCAGTTTATTCCCTGCCTGCTTTTTAACCCAACATCCCATTATCCTATAAAACGTCTTCCCCTATCAAAGCATCTCATCTTGAAACCTTACCCCCGCCCCACGAAAATTGTGGTTTTCATTTTTTACCACGCATTGACGTGAAAAACCGACAGGGAAGGAATGTCTTCAACACAAAGTCTTGGATCGTCTGGATCTGGGGCTGTAAGAAGTATTTATGAACTGGATTTCTTTCATGCTTGGCCACATAGTTTTCCACCCAGAAAAAGCAGGATGCGGTGGCACCTTAAGAAAAGTACATCTGGAATATCGGTAGGAAGCTAGACCATAGATTTTCCTTATAATGTACGCTATGATCCATGACAGACAGGATAAACATTAATTTCATTTTCCCTCCTTCAATCCCACCATCCTTCCCTGTTCCCTCCAAAGCACTACATTCGTTGTCATGGCTAGCTTGATAAATCTGTCTCTTTTTCCACTTCCCGACCAACACAGTGTGATTAAGCTCTCGTCGGGAAGAACTGACTTCTCACCATTCTGACATACGCTCTGCATTTGTTGGTGCGGTTGCAGTAAATGAAGCGATAATGAGACAACCTGAAACTAGTTCCAGTTCCATATTCATTCATGGCATTGCTTGTCGCGTTATTTCTTTTTGTTCAGACGGTCTTCGTATTCGCAAAAACTGTTCTAACAGTATTGTATGTAGGTATTTTAACCTACTACTTAAGCTTCCTCACACCATTCTTAGATGACCTTTTGCTTCTGATTCCTTTTCACCCATCTAAGCTAATTCGCGAGCATATACGGCCGGGCAAGAAACTCCCGACAGACCACCCCCCCCCCCCCCCCCGCCAGAGACGAGAAGCGAAGATTTGGAGGGCGCTTGCAGCCTTGGCTTCGGAAGAGGAGAGCCATCCTTTCCCGCCCACCCCTTCGCCCCCTCGTACGCCTCTCCCGCTCTTCCCCCCTTTCGACTTTGCTATCCTTCCCTTCCCCTCGAGCGATTCCCAACTCTCCCTTCGAGCGCGGTGGCGACCCGACCGGCTCGCGGATCTGATGAGTGAACTTCGACCCGCAGCAAATCTATCTTCTGCCAGGGTAATACGATCAGTCCCATCCCCCTTTGTTTTCCTTTTTCCGCCCCACGCCCAGCGCCAGAGATGATGCCGGATGGCTTAACACGACCGACCACGTAGATCATCGCGGGTGCCTTGCGACTGAGACGACCCGTCCTGCTGTGCTCCCCCGACCGGGCTATTCTCAGCGCTTTCCCGATCCCCGCCCAGAGAGGAGCACGTTCACTGCGAGTTTTTGTTGTTGTATGTTAGCTTTTCCTGACTTTCCTGGATTTTATGTTACGGCCCCAGGCAACGAGCAGTAAGCACCGTCGCAGACAGTGGGTTAGAAGAGATTTGATTTTGCGCGGTTGCACTTTGATAGAAGAGAAGTCCGAGTCTTTTTTCGTCCGCGATTCGTGATTTGGATTTTGCTTGAGCGTTCGACCTGCCATCGTGTCACTGACGTGTCTTGTCTGTGCATCCCCGAGCAGAGTCAACCACACAGACGACGAGGGTAATACAACCTCCGAATGAAAGTTACGCCAAACATGGCAAAGCTTCAGACCCTCACCCCGTATTCCAAAGAGGCTCGGGATTATGCGTAATTCACCAAAGAAGACTGTCAAGCAAACCTACGACGAACGCAAGAGAAACACTAAAGCGGCGGGAGGCAATTCGTTCTTTCCTCTTCTCACTGGACCCATGGCTTTAACAGATACATGTCGCACCAGCTGCTTTGATGGCAAGGTCTCCAGTCTCCACTCCGTCAGCATGATCTCCCCACAAACTCATTGACTACGCTCGCTTGACCCGCTTGTCTCTTCCTGTTATAACGCTTTCCCCGCCCTGCCACATCTCATATGCTCTCCTCGGGAGAAGACCTGCCGCGAAAAATTCTACAGGCCGATGCTCATTCATAGCTGTCTGGCTTTGTGGAAGAGATGGAGGGGCGGGGTTTGCTTCTTTTTAAAACGGTGTCGTAAGGCTTTCACGTTTGTCTGGTTTCTTTTTGGGACCTCGAGCCCCATCACCGTTAGGATTGCAGATGTGTCCGCTGATCGCCCTTTTCCGATTATTTGGTTCTATCATCGTACCATGTCTGGGCGCTCACCGTGCTGCCCATGGGGCGAATCTAACAAAAAAAAAAAAAGAATATTGATGAAGCTTTTTACTATCAAAAGGCATTAGGGTACATGTAGGCCTCTCTCTTTCTCTTTTTGTCTCCTTAGTTCTCTTTCTTCGTCGTCGCTCCTCCTCTCTTAACACACATCCCACACACACACAACTACACCCCCCATACACCCACACACACCCAAACCCACCCACACACCCACCCACCCACCAGCACGCACCGCACGCACACACACATGTACAGAACAATTTCCTCGCCCCTTTTATATTTATTTTATAAAATTTAGTTACTTTTTTTTAGATTTTATAGTACTATCCTTTTTGTAACCTAGAGGAGTATAGTATAGTAAGATAGTATTAGAAGATTGGATTTGTAGAATAGAGTAGATAGAGCTAGGACTAGCTCATAGATAGTCATTAATGACATTTTCCTACTTCCTTATCATGTGAATCAGTTGGTTTGGAAGTTTATGACTAGGTGTCCCTTGTTCTATACATAACAAGGCTGTCTGCAAAACCCAACCAAAAAAACACCCCATCTAAAAATGGACATTTGTTAAAATTTCATGAAACGAGGAAAAAAAGGTTTATTGGGAACGTCGTGTTTTTTTTTTCTCTTTTGTAAGGGTGGAAGTGAAGCTAGTCTTGCGAGGCTCGGAGAGGGAGCGGTGGATTTCCATACCACAGCCCGTCTTTACCAATTACATGCTGTCCTAAATCACACTTCACCTTATCAAGTATTCGCACCATGTTGGGCAAGCAGTGCACTCAGGAACGAGTTTCTTGCCGCCTCCCCGCTCTTTTCGACCATCTGCCTACGTACTCATCATACAACGAGGGCAATGAACAAGGATTCTCGGGGGTGGTGGCCGACGGACGGGGGCTCATCCTCAACTCTTCCCCCATCCATGTGATCACTCTCATTACTTCCGAGTAAAACTAATCTATCCAACCAGTGGTAGCCCTGAGTGTCAATTCAACCTGTACTAGTAAGTGTTTCGCGCATTCTGTTGGCGTTTAAAAGAAGTGATGTACTTTGCCAACGTGGCGGCCCTCTGCAGAATCCCTCCGTTCTCAAGGTCTTTATCCAAGTAACTACGAAAACGCTGATTTCTTGCAAGGGCAGTCGTTTGTCCTTGGGCTCCTAAGGTATAAGAAGGCTCCGATTTTAGTCTGCTACTTCGTTCTGCTAAAAGATTTTTATTATGACAAGTGTGGCTAAGGGTGGAATATGAAGCAGGGAGGCTGGGAGAGGGAGGGGGATTTCATACAGCGTTTCCCAAACATTCTGTCTAAATCATTCACCTTATCAAGTCTTCGCCCATGGGGCAAGCAGTGCACTCAGACGAGTTCTGGCCGCCCCGTCTCGACCTGCTCGACCTCTACAACGAGGGCAATTAACACGGAGGGGGTGGGGGGAGGGGGGCCTCATCCTCCCTCATCCCATCCCTGCTCATCATACTTCAGCAGTAAAATACTCTTCCAACCAGTGGTAGGCCCTGATTGTCAAACTACTAGTAAGTGTCCGGCACTGGGTTAAAGAAGTGATGTATTGACGTGGCGTCCTCAAACATCCCCTCGCTTCTCATGTCTTATCCAAGTAATACGAAAACGGACTTGCCATGGTCAATCGTTTGTCCTTGCTCCTAAGGTATAAGCAGGCTCCGAAGTCTGTACGCTGCTAAAGATTTTCTGGGAACACGCTGCATTTTATGCCCTACCATGAGAATGAAATACAGGCCAGTCGGGTATTAGGCGTAAGATTCTGGCGCAGTGAATTCCTTTTACCATTGCTTAGGTCCGTGAGCATGGCTCAAAGATTTTTTTCACGGACAGAGCAAAAGATTATGGTGATTTTTTTTGTAAAAAACGAGAAATTCTTGCAAATATGATTCAGTTTGGCATTCATTCAATGGCGTTACCAAGATCAACAACCTATCATGTACACAAAGCAAAACAGACAAAATAAATCAATCAAGATACAGCGTATTAAATCTACAAATCAAGGACAGAAGATTACACGGAACCATTCCTCATACCCTCATCAGTGACCCTACAATCAGAGACAG
>JADBJO010001678.1:237500-250000 GCA_016801955.1 Conus betulinus
AGAAAAAAGTCGACATTGTACTATGCAATGTACTTTTCCCAGGACGAGCAGCCTGCATTCTGCACAAGCTATTATTTCAACCAGAAATTTAGACGAGACAACAACACAGTTCCTGACTTCATGGGAGATTCTCATTATGGCCTAAGGAATTACGGGCCTGCGTTACAAGCATAGATTTTATTAAAGTTTCAAAGTCACTTGGCCGCCAATGATTTTTCTTAACCCCCTTCACCTTCAGTTGCACACTGTGAGTGGTGACTTGAGGTAGTGTGGAAGGTGGGATAGGGTCTAGGGAGGGTGAGGGTGGGGGATAGGTCGGGGTTTTTTTTTTTTTGTTTGTTTTGTTATTTTTTTTTTTTTTTTCTTTTTTTTTTAAGAAGCCAGAAGAACCAAGGTTCCTCTTGCACATACAAGTTCGCCTCCCTACCCAAAACATCTCATCTCTCCTTCGGTAAAGGCTACAGCGAAAATTGCGAATATCCCATTTCATCATCCCAAACTGGGCACTGAGGCACGGCAGGAGGGTGTCTTTACACAGCTTTTTGTCGTCTGGGTTTGAAAGACCCACAGAATGGTAGAACCCGAGGATTGTGGGATTTCCTATTCCTGGCTGCTCTGTAACAACAGAAGCCAGACTTGGGGGGAGGGGGGTGTGGGGGGTGGGATAACAAGGAAAGTGGACCAGCATTGTCGGAGGATTCTGAACGATAGGTTCTTTTGGCACAAGGTATTGACCTACAGCTAGTGGATAGCAATATTAACTGAGTTTTTCTCCTTGACCTCGACCATCCTGTCTAGTCTGGCGACTGCCACCTCCTTCCCTATTCACGATGCTAACTGTTCAGTTCAAATTGCATTGTTGCTAAGGTCAGTACATGAGTGGGTTACCAAAAAACCCAAATTCTACAGGAAATGGTCATAAGAAGTTTCCGTCTTTCTGTGCACTCACTTTGTATTTTACTTATTAACATTCACTGACACAATTATTCTTGAGGCAAGGCAACTGTTGATTCATGTTCAGTTTAAATATGACAAACGAAGCAGCAGAGAGAGAGAGAGAGAGAGAGAGAGAGAGAGAGAGAGAGAGAGAGAGAGAGAGAGAGAGAGACAGACAGACAGACAGACAGACAGAGAGACAGACAGACGGGAAAGGAAAATGCAGGGTCAGCGAGAGGAGAGGACAGGAAGAGAGAGAGAGAGAGAGAGAGAGAGAGAGAGAGAGAGAGAGAGAGAGAGAGAGAGAGAGAGAGAGAGAGAAAGAGGGACAGAGAGAGACAGAGAGAGGGAGAGAGAGAGGAGGAGAGAGAGAGAGAGAGAGAGAGAGAGAGAGAGAGAGAGAGAGAGAGAGAGAGAGAGATCCCTCCACCCTTTCCGTCAATGATAATACTAATACTAATGATATTAATAACCATGCTGATGATGTTATTAATTCATATGATATACAACGGTCCCCGACAAAAACGTATCTTGAAATTGGAAAAAAAAGTTTAATCTCTCTCTCTCTCTCTCTCTCTCTCTCTCTCTCTCTCTCTCTCTCTCTCTGTCTGTCTGTCTGTCTCTCTCTCTCTCTCTCAAGACTGAAATCCTAACATTTATACTTTATTAAATCGAAAATTCGGAAAAAAACATGTCCCATTGCGGCTGGTTAAAAAAAGGTAAAATTATAAAAGGTTCAAGAACCATGACCTGTATAGCTGATCTAAATCCATGGCTCAATTTAGAAAGTCCGGGTTCCATGATATATCAGAGCCAGTTACAATGCATGGATCATTATAAACCACTCCTGTAATGTTTTACAAGCTTCTAGCGCCTTCTAAAATTATCATATCATTTACACATACGTCACCTGGTAAACCAACCTCACAACAGACATTTTGAATAACATCCAAGCCCAACTTAAAACACAGAGGACAAGAACAGATCCAACAAACACTACGAGGGAAACTTGGTCTGTTTGCTAACGCTATACAATTATCTCTGTTCCAACAACTTCCGCTGCTTGTGAAGCTGCTGTCTCCCGACTCCCTGATGTGTTCGATCGGCATTGTTGGCGAGGCCGGAACATAAACAAGTACAAACATCTTCACCCCTTTTTCTGTCCAATTCGTGACTGGTTGATATGGCATCGGAAGCAAACGGAATGATTTTCGCTATCCTCCACCGGTCAACATTGTCTGCCACCGGTCTGTATAGTCTGTCATACAGCCTCCTCCACTGTTACAAACCAAAGTGTCTTTTCACCCCACCCCTGGCCCGGCATGTGTAGCTGTGGTGTACGCAGGAACAGGAAATCCCATCGGCCATAAAGCTCCCTCCCTTTTTATGTCCCTCAGACTGACGACACGAGGTCCATTGCACGACACTCCCTCCTGCCCCAGTTCCACGTCTGCAATGCGAAATGAAATCTTGACCATTTCTGTGGAGGTCCTTCCGAGGGCGCGAGATAAAATGCATGGCTGGAAGATGTGTGTAGGGACAGCAGCTCAGGTCAAAAGCGAGTGTTTGATTAGATGTGGGAAAATGTATCTACGTGTGCACGAGGCTGAATAGCCATCAAATCATTTGGCCCTGTCTTTGACTGCTTGGGGCAGTGATGATGACGAACGAGGAACTACCTACAGCTTGTAATTCTTCTTCTCGACCTGTTTTCTTTACACTGATTTCTTCCCTTCTGCTTCCCCTTTTTTTCTTCAGCCCTGAGCTATTCTCTTTTCCTTTTGCGTTTATCCTGGTTATTCCTTCGAAACATTTTTCAGTATCTTTTCTTTCAGTTTCGTTTATGTTGGGGCAGACAGTGGGGAGGTAGAGGAATAAAGATTCTCTCTCTCTCTCTCTCTCTCTCTCTCTCTCTCTCTCTCTCTCTCTCTCTCTCTCTCTCTCTCTCTCTCTCTCTCTCTCTCTCTCTCTCTCTCTCTCTCTGATTGTCAAAGACAGGGCCAGGTGGTTTGGTGCCTACTCAGCCTTCGGTGGCACCCATATTAATCTCCCTACCACTAATTTAACGCTCAATTATGACCTGTATTTGTTGCCCATACAAGTTTCTCTCTCCAAACCCACTCCCCCCTGCACCCTCATCTCAGCGTTCTTTTTTTTTTTGCCTACTACTCTGTAACAATAATAGGATGACAGGAAAAAAAAATCAATTTTCTCTACACTCCGCCCATCTCTCAATTCCTCACTTACCACCTAATCCACTTCCCATGGGTCTAAGTGTATGGTTGCCTCGTTACTCCGAACACAGTCCACTACCTTACTGCTGCTCTTCCCATTTCCCTGCAGCTAGAACTGTGTTTTTGTTGAAGTAGGCACATAACTACATAACTAGGTAATTCCGCATTTAGTTCGAAGCTGAAAGCACCCGTCCTGTGCAAACTTTGTTCTGCAGCTTTCTCTCATCATCTGTCGATAAAATTGGACCAGTTTTCATGTGTACATTCACAAAAGACGCGTTCATAGATAGACGGATACTGACTGACTAGGAAATAAAGAGAAAGAGAAGGGCAGAGGGAGAGAGAGAGAGAGAGAGAGAGAGAGAGAGAGAGAGAGAGAGAGAGAGAGAGAGATGTGTGTATGTGTGTATGTGTAGCCTCCGACCTAACACAGTCCATTCCCCTCTATCCCTCCCCCACCACCCCGTTCCTTCTTTCCACCCATCCCACTCTATTACCAAGCCCTCTCCTCTCCCCCCTCCCGTCAGAAAACGCAATAATGCTAAAAAATGCAACAGAAAGGGAAACAGCTACAAATATAGTAAGAAGAAGTGGTGGAGATGGAGGAATGGGTCGAAAGCAAAGAAATAGCTAGTGTTGTGAAGAAACACACGCACGCAAATATCAGACCTACGACCAGAAAGCAATCTCCCTTCCCTTTCTCTCACTGACCAAAACACTCAGAGACAGAGCCACGTGATAAGGACGGTCATTCAGCGTCGGCCCTGTCCAGATGAATCGCCCACCCGGTTAATTAACTGCCTGCTTTTGACCCGCACCGCTATCCATACAATCGTCTCCCCCTCCTAAGGCATCTCCTGTCCAAGACCACCGCGAAAATTGCGAAGGTTTCATATCACCAGGCGGACATGAGAATGGGCAGGGAGGAGTGTCTTTAATCAACTTTGGGCCTTGTGTTGTCTGGATCTGGGGGACGAATTAAGGGAAATGTGTGTTTATGAGAGATGGAATTTCCTATTCTTGGCAAGAACGTTTCTATGGAAGGAAGGTGGGAAGGGATAGGGCAAAAAGGAGGTAGGTGTGTGATATTTGATGAAGGCAGATGATAGGTTGTTATAGTAGACAGAATGGATCGATGATTACAGGAGATACATTAATTCCATTTTTTCCTATAACTCCCACCTCTTCTCCCCTATCTCACCAGTGCGTATTTGTCCACTCGCCACCATTCTAGGCATTCACTTGTCTCTGAATTCCAAACACAGTCCTCTTCCACATATTCCTCTTCCTTCCTTCCCTGGCATTCGATCTGCATTCTTGGTGAGGTCTGTATATAAGCGTTGATGAGAAACCCGAACCATTTATGTGATATCCAAAACTCTTAGGCTTGCGTGGCACCTCTGGTGTGTGCTTTTTTCATTTTGTTCTGTAACTGAAATGTCTCTCTTATGTTTATCAGTCAATATACTGCTTTACGCTGTCTCACTAGTCATATAAGCAGTTTTGCCTTAGACCCACTGCAACCATTTGCCATTCAAAGGACAAGGGAATCCAGAGAAAAAAGAGAGTGACAGAATGCATCAATGGACGGTGAAAAAGCGTGCACGTGAAGCGCTTGTATGATACGTTTTATAACCACGTCCTGCAGAACCATTCCGTGCTGGTACCACCTACAGCGCAGTATGAAAACAAGAGAGGTGAGAAAAACGGTTGTGGAATAGAGATTTATGCTTTGAAGAAGATGAGAACACACTAGCTGAAGCCATGGAATGTACAGGGTATATGTCAACAGAAGGACAGGGATATATGGTTGGGTTTAAGGAGAAAATCGAATGAATTTTGTCTCCTTCATGCCATTGATTACTACCATATGCCATAACAATACACAATTTGGCATCCTCTGATATTTCCAAATCAAATTTCCTTTTTTGTCTCCATTCACTGGCTTGGCTTCCATCCATCAGGAAATTCCAACCATCATAAACCCCTTCGTTCGCGAGTCTCTGTAATACAGAGAAGCGCAAGGCACAAAGCAGTTTTAAAAAATTCCTTCCTTCCCTGCTCATTTGTATTGTTATTATCATTACAAATACTGATATAGCGCCCATCTTTGGCTAGAGACTGAGCTCCAAGCGCTTTACAATCCAGACTCATTTACACAACAGGCTACCTGCCTGGGTAGTGCCGACTGAAGAGCTGCCAGCTGGCGCTTCCTTCTGTCGTTTCCCGTGTGATCCTTACTTCATTCTTTCCATTTCTCATGCAAATTGCATGCTATGTGTAACGTCTCATCCATACCAGCGGCCAAACTGGCCTTCTCTTCCGAAAGTCGGTGATGGGATTTTACATGTGTGCAGGATGTTACTTGTGCATTCACACACGGAACCTTGGTTTTATAGTCTCATTCGAAGGATTGTGTGGTAAATGGAGTCTGAACCAATGTTAACTCCGAGGGAAAATCCCCTGTACCGATCCGGCCCGGCGGAGATGCGGGCCCGCAACCCCAGGATCACCAAGATGACGAGTCAGGGCGCTCTACCACTGAGCTATGCCTGCATGTGAAACGAAATGTTCACAATTTTGGATGAGTGTTTTTTTTTTTCATCTTCAAAGAGAAGATAGAATGCTGGCTGGTGGACGTGTGAGTGGAGCAGAGAGGAAGAAGGCAGCAAGCCCAGATGAAAAGCGTGTTTTTAATCTGTAGCAGGGAGAGTTATCTGGATGAACGAGTCGGAATGGTCATCAAATCATCTGACCCATGGAGAAATTTTTTTTTTTTTTTTTTTTTTTTTGTTTGCTTCCCATGTACTGTTTCCCATGTACTGTTTCTCCCTCTTCTGGGATTTTTTTTCTCTCTCGTTCCATCTCAGCTGTCTCGTGTCCTGTTCTGTATTTGTAGTGTTTATTCTTTTGTTTAAAGAAATCAACAAACGCGAGTTTATTTAGTTATCGTCGTCGTCGTCATCGTCGTCGTCATCATCATCATCATTACGTCATCCTCCTCCTCCTCCTCCTCCTCCTCATCATCATCATCATCATCAACAACAACAACAAGTATTAGTGTTAATACTATCACAGACAGACAGTGCTCTCTCTCTCTCTCTCTCCCCCTCTCTCTCACTCTCTCTATCTCTCCTCTCTCTCTCTCTCTCGTCTCTCTCTCCTCTCTCCCTCTCTCTCTCTCTCTCTCCCTCTCTCTCTCTCAACTCCAACTCGTCACCCCTCCTCCTCCTCCTCAACAACAACACAGTTATTAGTGTTAATACTATCATAGACAGGGGGTGCTTTCTCTCTCTCTCTCTCTCTCTCTCTCTCTCTCTCTCTCTCTCTCTCATTCTCTCTCTTTCTCTCTCTGACATTCATACTTCTGTCGTTGTTTCCAAACTGAAAGTGAACAAAACTTCTCTTGAGGCAATTATTTTTCTCGTTGACTTTTCGGGAGTGGATATAAAGTGCGGGCACGGAATGTTGGGAATGTACTATGACAATTTCCAGTGGAACCATTTTGAACTCATTCATCGCCGACTATAACAACAATGTATTTGGAACATCAGGAAGTCGGAAGGTCATCTGGTGAGGTAGGGAAACGTATCTGCAACAAGACGAGAAGTGAATACTCCGTTTTGTGTGAAGCGAAAGGGCTGCCATTCGACAGACTGAGAGGAATGGTAGGTTAAAGAGCGCGAAACCGAATTATATGATGATGCCACCCATACTCCAATACTGTATACTACAAGAACCGGTCATTAAGAATCCTCCACACTGCAGGTCAGCCTTCTATGTCACCACATTTCTACGTCTGGCTTCTTTTTATTCGGCATGTCCCCCCCCTCCCCCCCTCCTCCCCGCCCCATTTATTTTTTCAAATCAGCTTTTCAGCTTTTCTTTTTCCCCGTTTACTGGCTTGGCTTCTGTCGCTAAATATGACCAGGAATAGGACATTCCATCCGCTGTAAGCCTCTTCCTGCGTGAGTCTCTCAGATCCAGGTGACACAAGGCGCAAAGAAGTTTAAAAATTATCTCCCTTCCCTGTCCATTCCAGTGCCTGCCTGGCGAAATGAAATCTTCACAAAGTGAAGTTGTCAGGAACAGGATTCCAGAAGTCATATCAGCCTCCCCCAGACAACAGAAACCTCGAAGCTGTTTAAGAACGACCTCGAAGCTGTTTAAGAACAACCTCGAAGCTGTTTAAGAACAACCTCGAAGCTGTTAAAGAACAACCTCGAAGCTGTTTAAGAACAACCTCGAAGCTAGCTGTTTAGGAGCACCCTATCCCGAGTCCATTCCCACGCCTTCAGCAGTGAAATGAGATCCTCTTAATTTTCGCGGTGGAACTTTTTTTTTCAAAGGAGAGATGAGACATTTCCGTTTGCAGATGCGAAGTTTTGTATATGGATCCCCAGTGTGAGCTAAAAAGTAGGCGTTAAATTAGTGGGCAGAGAGATTCATTCACTGACGCTGAATAGCCATCAAATCATCTTACCCTTGCCTATCGTTACCCAAATCACTGACGAAGAGGAAGAGGAACTGGATTCCTGCTATAAATTTCCTTTTCCTTTTCATTTGTTTACCACTGGATCATTGATTCTAATTTTCTCTTCTACTTTTCCTTTCGTTTTCTTTCAGCCCCATACTCCAATACTGTATTCTCTACTCCTCTCGGTCCTCTCCATTCTCCTCTCCCTCATCTCCTCCTCTCTTCCATCTTCCTCCTCTCTCTCTCTCCTCTCTCGCTCGTCTCCTTCATCCTGGCGTTGTCTCATCTCCTCTCGCCTCCCTCCGTCCTCTCCTCCCTCCCCTCCTCATCCCATCAGGGCCCTTCTCTCAAAGCCTAATCTTTCTCCTCTCTCTCCTCCTCTCTCCGCCCTCGCTCTGTCCCCTCCTCATCCCAGCGCATATTCATTCTCTCGCTCTCCTCCTCCTCCCTCTCTCCCTCCTCATCCTCTCTCCTCTCTCGCCTCTCTCTCCATCTTCTCCCCTCCTCCCCCGTCCCCTCCTCGTCCTCCACTTCCTGCCTGGCCTCCTCTCCTCTAGTGAAGTTTGCCTCTCCTCTCTCCCCGTTGCTCTATCTCTCCTCCCAGTCAACTCCTCTCATCGAACCTCTTTCCCTCCTCCCCTCTTCTCTCCTCTCCTCTCTCCTCCCCCTCATCGCTCCTCTCCTCCCCTTCAACCTCGAAGCTCTAAGAACCACCTCTTCTCTCCCTCTCCGCATCGAACGCTAGCTCTGCTCCGCTCTCCCTATCTCTTCCCCTCTCATCTCCTTCCTCCCCTCTCCCTCTCCTCCCCGCTCTCTCTCTCTCTCTCCCTCCTCTCTCTTCCTCTCCACTCTCTCCCTCCTCTCTTCTCTCCTCGATCGAAGCATCCTCTCTCCCTGTCTCCTCCTCTCTCTCTCCTCTCTATCTGGGCCTCCCTCTCTCCTCATCTTCTCCTCCTCCTCTTTCCTCTCTCATCTCCGCTCTCTCATCCTCTCTCCTCTCTCTCCCCTCTCTCCCCCTCTCTCCCCTCCCTTCTCCGCCTCTCTCTCTCCTGCCTCCTCAGCCTTCTCCTCCTCATATTCTTGCCTCTCTCCTCATCCACCTCCTACTCGTCTCCCGTTCTCTCAGTCTCCTTCTCCCTCCCTCACTTCTCTCTCCCACGTTTTCTTCAGTATCCTGTTGCAATCGCTCATTTCTTTTTTTTTTTTCTCCCTTTCCTTCTCCTTTTTTTTTTTTATCATTCTTTTTTTTCTTTTTTTTTCCAGTTTTTTTTCAATTTTTTTTTCACCTTTTTCTTTTTTTTTTTTGTTTTTCTCCTTGCGGATTTATTTTGTCGCGTTTTCGATTTTTCCTTCATCAAGAAGTTTTTGGTAATATGTTTCCGCCATATTATTTTTGAAAGAAAGCAGTATAAAATCTCTCTCCTCTCTCTTCTCATTTCTCTCTCTCCTCCCTCTCTCCTCTCTCTCGCTCTCGCTCTCATCGTCTCCTCTCTCTCCTGCTTCTCTCTCCTCTCCACTCTCTCTCTCCCTCTCTCTCTCCCTCCTCCTCTCCCCTCTCTCCCTCTGTCGTCTTCTTTCGGTCTTCTTCTTCTTCTCTTCCTTCCGATCTTTAAGCTAGTCTTTCAGTTTACTAACTATACGTCGGGGCTTCTCCCTCATGGAATTTTGTACAGATTTTATATATTTACCACACTCATTTATAATATACAGATATTATCAACATTACATTTAACATTACAGAAACTGAAGATGATAACGGACGGAGAAGACGTAGAAGCAGATGAAGAAGTGTAGGGAAGATGGGGGTTGAGAAGAGGACATGGGAGGGGAGGGGGAGAGAGAAGAAGAAGAGAAGAAGAAGGAGGAAGAGGAGAGGAGGAGAGGAGGAGGAGAGAGGAGGAGAGGCGGTAGGAGGAGGGAGGAGGAGGAGGAGGAGGAGCAGGAGCAGGAGCAGAAGAGGAAGAAGAAGAAGAAGAAAAGAAGAAGAATAGGAAGAAGAAGAAGAAGAAGAATGGTGAGGATGATTATCATTATTAGCATGGAAGAAAAAATAAGGAAAATAATGACAACAAAAAGAAAGAAAAAAAGAAAAAAGTGAAAGAAAGAAAGAAAGAAAAAGAGAATAAGAAGAAGAAAGAAGAAGGAATACGGAAGAAAGACAGAAGGAATGAAAGAATAACTTCGTAGAGGAGGAGGGTAAGAGATCGAAGGAAGCTGAGGAGGAGAGTAGAAGAATGATCTGATCTGAACTTGTACTGGCAATACCACCTATCAATACCCCCTATCACCACCATCACCACCACCACCCACCGATCCACTACTACTACTATAATAACTACTATTACCTTACTTCTACGACTATCACTACTACTACTACTCTGCTGCTGCTGCTGCGCTGCTGCTGCTGCTGCTGAAGTAGTTTTTTTGTGTGCCAGTCTCCTGAATACAAGCATCGCACTATATGTTCTTGTGACTACAACCCGCCAAGACGGGTACAAGTGACGTTTAACGTATGTTGATAGCATGGTACAGAACGAACACTGTATATGACAGACAATGCGTCTAAGTGTCACTGAACGTTGATACTATATTATCAGCTTCACATAAGAAAATACCTGACTGCCACGTCGCTCAAAGTCACAGCACTCTACTAGCACCAATATAAGCCCACGCATAATATGTGCTTGTCACGTTTGCATCTACACTGCTAATCGGAGACATAATGCAAGCAGCAGACAATCGCTTTCGTCGCATTGTAGTAATTTCATTGGCAAAACTACAGACAGAATGAGAAACAACCTGCACACACACACACACACACCACACACACACACACACACCACACACACACACACACACACAAAGTTTGGGACAGTTGCGTCGC
Source organism: Conus betulinus (assembly GCA_016801955.1). Lineage (NCBI taxonomy): Eukaryota > Metazoa > Mollusca > Gastropoda > Neogastropoda > Conidae > Conus > Conus betulinus. The sequence continues at coordinate 248,032 of JADBJO010001678.1, forward strand.
GTCCATGTGGCTCCTTTAAGTAGTCATAGTGACCTATACCAATAACAGAAAGCATCAAAACGATTTTTTGTCGTTCAAAGCGGACTGATTAATTGAAAACATTCATCGTAGCTCGAAGAAAAACAACAGCAGCAAACAGCACCAACAGCACCAACAGCAACAGCAGCATCAGCAGTGCCACCACCCTCCACCACCACCACCACCACCACCAACAACAACACACAACAATAACGCGACGACGACGATGACGACGACGACGACGACAGCAACTGGCGTATAAGATAAGCAAAGAATGTAACGAAAAAAGGAACCCTTATGAAAGGCCATCAGGGATGAAGAACCTGTTTCATCAGAGATGCACTGATAAGATTCATGATAGTTTGTGCGGCACAACTGATGACATCAGCTGGGACCTGTGTCTTTTGAAAAGGCTTGGCTGCTGTGAGCCCACTCTGGTTTTTCAGGGTGCTGCATTCACTACCAATTTTTTTTTTCGTTTTTTTCCCGGAAAGACATGGCGGGGACTGAGAACTCTCTCTATCTCTCATCTGTCCTCTCTCTCCATCTGAGTCCCTCGCTCTCCTCTCCCTGATCGTCTTTCTTGTCACTTATCACATGGTATTCTGTGTCCACAAAAGAACCACACACACCACACACACCACACTCCACACACACTCACCGTCTCACACACCGACTCTCACACACTTAATCCGACGGTAAGATGATGATTCATGTGTGTGAGCTTGCGTTAGCGTTGTTCATTTTATGTTCTTCAGAAGTGTGGAGTGTGCAGCCTGTGTGCTCGCGTCTCTCTCACACCTTCTCCTACCTCTTCCTCTCTCTCCTCCTCTCTCGCTCCTCTCCTCTCTTCTCCTCTCGCTCTCTCTCTCTCCTCACTCTGTTCTAATTTCTGTCCATGCGTGCGCGCGCGCGCGCGCACGCGCGCGCGCGTGTGTATTGTGTGTGTGTGTGTGTGTGTGTGTGTGTGTGTGTGTGTGTGTGTGTGTGTGTGAGGTGAGGAGTGTGGTGTTTTGTGCGTGCGGTTGCGGTGTGTGTGTGTGTGTGTGGTGTGTGTGTGTGTGTTGTGTGTGTGTGTGTGTGTGTTGTAAGAGTGAGAGAGAGAGAGAGAGAGACGAAAAGAGAAACAAGATTAAAGAGACAGAGACAGAGCGATAGAAAGGCTTTAGGCTGGAAAAGATGCACGGTTGTGTGGTGATGCATGGATTTTCTATAAAACCGCTAGATCGATAAATCCCCCATCCCGAGAGAAGAGAGCGAGAGAGAGACGAGAGAGACGTAGAGACTAAACAATCCAATCACAGCACTTCTCACAGTCTGTCAACTCTTCAAACTTCAATCAGTACAGGCTCAGGACTACTCAGATCCCAACGCCCTCGCCCCTCATCGCTGTAGCTCGCCTCTTCGGTCGCATCTCTCTCCACTCCTCGCTCCTCGCTCTTGTCTCTCTCTCTCTCTCTCTCTTCCTCCTCTATCTCTTCTCTCTCTCCTCTCTCTCTGCTCTGGACATCACACGCCCTCCACCACACCACATCTTCCCCCCCATGTTTTGTTTCTTCCTTTCAGGTCTTTGTCGAGCTCGGGAGAGTCAAGGGCGACTACTTCGTTCGGGTGTTCCATTATTCGTTGTGAGCAGTTAGCATTCCTGCACCCAGGGTTGATTGCCTTGCCTGGATGTGGATAAGCGATGGGCGTGTGCGGGGTCCTCACCACGCAGGGTTTCTACAGATGATGTCCGGTTGAACGTTCTGGTTGCATCATAAGAGTTAGAGAGACTACCAGTAGAGAGACGAAAGAGAAACAAGATAAGAAACGAGACTGACCGCTAAGGTTCCGTTGGTTGGGGGGGGGAGCAGTTTGCCCGCCCCCATGTAAGATGAGCGGTGTGTGATGCGGGATTTTCTATAACAGATAGATGAGCCCCCCTTGAGAGAGCCCCCCTGAGTAGAGA
>JADBJO010001678.1:255000-257500 GCA_016801955.1 Conus betulinus
CAGTCCTCAAGGTACGTGCTCAGTGTGTGTTTATCACCCAACTAACATTTTATCACTGCCAACTTACCGGGTGAGCTCTGGAATGGTAATTTAGCGTAAACATATCTCCAAGCCCCAAGCTAATTTGTTGCTAGATAGAACGCCTTGAAAGGTGTGTACAATTGTGTATGGTTGGGAAGCTGTGTCTCATTTGAAACTTTCAGTACATGAAGCGGAATCTAGTTTACTTGGTTATGTCCCCGATTATATAGGGGGATGAAGGGAAAAGTATGGGGAGTTACCGGTTTCGAAAGTTATGATAAGCATGCACATGTGTGTGTGTGTGTGTGTGTGTGTGTGTGTGTGTGTGTGTGTGTGTGTGTGTGTGTGTGTGTGTGTGTGTGTGTGTGTGTGTGTGTGTGTGTAGCTGTAGCTCATTAAATAACGCAAAAATATACATAAAACCCCACAAATGAATTTTTTTTTTCGTTTGTACCAAATTATTTCATTGCTTCATTTATTGTCCTGTACTGGGTATATCCTTGCTGCTTGAGTTATCTTTGAAAAGAGCAAGACTTTCCAGAGCTAACCATGAAAATCATCTCTCTGACAAACACATAGGGAACATCAAGATTACCAACATGCTTTGGGTCTCTTGTCACAAATAGCTGACGGCTACATGTCGGTATGAGTGTGTCTTGTTATTTCCTGGAACTTTCCCTGTTCTGCTTTCCTTTTTGTGTCCATCCCTTCATGCTTTCCTTTTATGGAAACAGTGTTGTCAAAAAAGAGGAAATTCCATTTCTCATAAACACTCCCTTCCCTTAATTCACGTCCCTCAGATCCAGACGAAACCAGGCCCAGTGTTGATTAAGGACACTCCTTCCCTGCCCATTCTCATGTCCGCCTGGTGATATGAAACCTTCGTAATGTCCACGGTGGTCTCGGAGATGAAATGCCTTGAGAGGGGTGAGACGATTATATGGATAGCAGCGAGGGTCAAAGCAAGCAGCTGATTAACTGGGTGGGGGATTTCATCTAGACAGGAGCAACGCTGAATGACCACCTTATCACGTGGCTCTGTCTCTGAGTATTTGGGTCAGTGAGAGAAAGTGAAGGGGGTTGCTTTCAGATCATAGGTTTGAGATTCTTTTAAATGATTTTCTCACTCCTATACAATACTGGTTCTTTTCCTTTTTTTATCTCCTCCCTTTTCCACCCCCATAGTTTTCAAAGCATTTATTGCTTTAATGGGGGATGAGGGAAAGAGAGGACGGTTTGGCATGGGGGGGGGGGGGGGGGGGACTAGGCAGGGGGGGGGGGGGGGGGGCTAGGAACGGGCTGGGTTGGTTATACTGACAGTCTCTCTCTCTCTCTCTCTCTCTCTCGCTCTCTGTCTCTGAACAGGACTGTGACAGTATTACATGGCGGAAAAAATCTATAAATGATGAGACAGTGTAAAGTAGATGAATAAAATATACTGCAGGTGGGTGACGTTTTGATGGTGCTGGGTGCCATTGTGGCACATATGGATTGCAAAGCCTGGTTCAGCTTTCTCATCCACCTTTACCTGTGGGCCATCAATCAAGGGACCAGCCGCTTGTAACAGGACTGTGACATTTACAGGATTCCTTCTAGAATATTACAGGCCTAAGTTGGATTGCAAAGAATTTTTGTCCCATCCCATTCTTCCACCACCCATTGTAATCAACCTATCATTTGGCTATCATTTGGCTTTTACAGGCCTACGTTCCTTTTTGTCCCATCCCATTGTTCCACCTTCCTTGTATGGAAACAGTGTATTCAAGAACAGGAAATTCCATCTCTCATCAACACACTCTCCTCTTTTTTACGCCTCTCAGATCCAGACGACACAACGCCCAAAGCTGATTAAAGACACTCCTTCTCTGCCCGGTCTCATGTCCACCTGGTGATATGAAACCTTTCCAATTTTCGCGGTGATCTTGGAGATGAGATGCTGTGGAAGAAGGGGAGACGATTGTATGGATAGCAGTGCGGGTCAAAAGCAAGCAGTTAATTAACCGGGTGGGTGATTCATCTGGACACAGGCGAGGCTGAATGACCGTCCTTATCACGTGGTGCTGCCTCTGATTGTTTGGGTCTCTGTGAGGGAAAGGGAGGGGGAGGGGTGTCTTGCTCTCTGGTCATAGGCGTGATGTTTTCTTTCTTCACAACATTGATTCTTTCTTTTTTTTCTACACAACACCCCCTCCCTCTCTCCGTACCCCCCCCCCCCCTTTTTTTTTTTTTAAGCTGTTTTCTTTCTGTGTTGTTGCCTTTTGCCTTGGGGAGGGAGGGGGCATTGGCAACAAGGAAGGGGTTGGTGGGTAGACAGCATTAGGAGTGGTCGGGGGAGGAGGGGGGTTAGGATAGGTGGGATTGGAATCTATTATACATGCTCGCTCTCTCTCTCTCTCTCTCTCTCTCTCTCTCTCTCTCTCTCTCTCTCTCTCTCTCTAAGTATCCACCTCTGAGTGTATGCATCTGTTATTATTTCCAC
>JADBJO010001678.1:260000-262500 GCA_016801955.1 Conus betulinus
TTGTGACAGTGATATCAAGACGTATCTTTGAACCATTTGCGGGAAGCAAAGATTCAAGTTCTGATCGCAGATTCGAACCTGTCTGCGTATAAATCCGATCTGTCAAGAGATCAGTCCTAACTCTTGTCATTCAGATCTTAAATAAATGTCAGCGAACTGCCCAGAGAAACGTGTACAAACGAGTCACAAGACAACACACAACGCGTTTCGACCTCTTAGGTCTTCTTCAGGTGACACAAAAGACGAACAAAATAACGAAAATAACGCTGACATTTATTTAAGATTTGTTTAGATTTCCACCTGTAGTCGTTTCACTTTGCAACTAGATCTTGTCATTCAGATCACGCCATTCCTTTATCCCATGAAATGCCAAAGAACAGGAGTTGAGTCTTCGTCACACCACATAACTGGAACCATTGCTGGTGGACGAGGTGGATGAGGAGGGGTTGTGGAGTGTAAGCAGAATACTGGGTGAATTTTATGATCCACTAGCAACTGATCATGCCAGCTATCATAACAGCCTATCATTCAGTATCCTCTGATATCTCCCCCCCCCCCCCCCCCCCCTCCTCAACTTCCCCCACTCTGTTCTTACAGTGTGGCCAGGAAACACGATACTCTCAAATGGGAGACGAGCGGAGCGGGTCAAAAACAAGCAATAGTTCAGCAGTCAGGGGATTAATCTTCATTGAACGAGCTCAATAGCCATCAAACCATCTGGCCCTGTCTCTGATTGCTTGGGTCAATTATGAAGACAGACGATGAGTAACTTACTTGTTAATGTCTTTTTCTCTTGTTTCGTAACTGTATGGTTATCTTAGGTTCTGCTTGTCCTTGCATTTTCTGTCAGCTGTTCTTTTTTCCTGCTATATTCATTTACTTATACATTTTCTTTGTATGTGCAATCATTTCTATTATACTTTTTATAGGCACGCTCTCTCTCTCTCTCTCTCTCTCTCTCTCTCTCTCTCTCTCTCTCTCTCTCTCTCTCTCTCTCTCTCTCTCTCTCTCTCTCTCTGTATACATATATGATATCTTTCTGAAATACTCCATGTGTATGTCCGAAAGGAAGAGAAATCTAATTTGGCTGGCACAAAATTGCATTTGTGCATACTGAAAAGTCGTAAACATGAAGGGCATACGGATGCAGATGCTAACGTTTTTGAAACCAGATCCAGCAGAAAACATTTTACTTTCAATTTTTGATTCGACCTCCATCCAAAGAACATAGTTAAAAGGCAGCTTATGGGCTGGAGGTCGGTTTTATGACATAAGGAAAGAACTGAATAGTCAGAACGATGACAACTGGATGAAATGGTACTCAAGAGATTGGGAGATACGGTGAATTGATAGAAAAAAAAAAAAAAAAAAAACACTACTAGAAGTTTGACTTCTTTTGGCCATTGCGACAGCTGTTCCAAGTCCTTTTCTATTTTCGTAGTGGTTATTCTTTTTCTTAAACGAATTTATTTATGTGGGGTTTATTTTTAGCTATCTCTCTCTCTCTCTTTCTCTCTCTCTCTCTCTCTCTCTCTCTCTCTCTCTCTCTCTCTCTCTCTCTCTCTCTGCATATGTCTGTCTGTTCATCCTTGTGTTCTTATGTCCAAAGCGAAAATGAAATCAAAATTTGCCCTAGGCCAAATTTATATCTGTGAGAGTAAAGGGGTGGATAGGAAGTGCGTGCATAGACAAATAGGAATGTTCTATGACCATACCCGTAAGAATCAGTTTGAACAAACTCATTTACTGACCATATCAAAAATCATGTTTGAATATCACGGAGGGCTTCTTGTGAGGCAGGGGACTGTATTTGAAGGGGGAAGAAAACTGAAAGTAGTTAGCACTGTGAAAAAAGGAAAAAGCTGGCATTCAGCAGACTAGGGGGAAGGCGAGGGTTAAGGAGAAAAAAAAAAGCAACCTGAATTAACGTTGCCGTCCACCGGCAGTAAATCGATACTGCCTGTCATGAGAACCTATCATTTGGAATACTCCGACACAGCAGGTCAGATTTCCTTGTTATCTCACCCCCAAGTCTGGCTTCTGTTGTTACAGAGTAGCCAAGAATAGGACACCCCACGAGTCATCAGCCTCCCCAATTTGTAAGGCCTCTAAACCCACACGACAAACAAAAACAAACCCCGAAGCACCAGCTGCTATAGCGAAGTGGTTAACGTTGCGGAATCCTAGCTGGGTGGGTGTGGGTTCGATTCCCATCAGAGCCATTTACTGGAGGGATGTTTTTTTCTTATTTGTCTTTTTCTTTTTTTTTTTTTTTCTTTTTTTCTTTTTTTTTTTTTTTTTTTTTTTGCCCGACCAGCTCCTACCCACAGATGAGTTTGCTGCGGGCTCAACTGAGAAGAATGGGATTACACTTTCATGTTTTCCTCACTTTTTGGACGCGTCTATCAGAGTGTTGTCTGAATTTCCTGGCGAATTCTGCTGGTGTCTGTATCTCTCAGGCCTGGCAGACAGTGGGAATTATTGTATTGTGAAAGTGAGC
>JADBJO010001678.1:267500-270000 GCA_016801955.1 Conus betulinus
TGTGTGCGTGCGTGTGTGCGTGCGTGTGTGTGTGTGTGTGTGTGTGTGTGTGTGTAGTGCTATGCAATAAATGCAAAATAATTTTTGAAAATTCACCAATATTCAACTTTTGTTTTTCATAATTCGTTGAACTACGAATGGAAATTGAACCATTTAGACATTGTGACTATGCAGTTCCACAGTCCAACAGCAGGGCAGTGTCTTGGATCTCTTGTGCCACTCATCATTGTTCTTCTTGGCGCAGGGTGCCGTGCGTGCGTGCAGGCAGTGTCTTGCGTGCGTCATCATTGTGTGTCTTTGTGTGGGTGCCGTGTGGTCTCTGCTGGGATTGTCTCTTTCCCAAAGTTAGTGCTATGCAACGTGTGGTCTTGCAGGGCAAATGCAAAATAATTACTTAATACTAAGGAGAAGAAGAAGTGTGGAAAATGAGGGAGTGCATCTCTTTTCCCAAAATGAAGAAGGGTGACGTGTGGTCTCTGCAACAACAATACTACTTTTACTACTCACTCTACTACTACTACTACTACTGACTGGATGAGGGATGATGATGATGATGATGATGATGATGATGATGATGATCTGCAGGACGACGACGACTTGGACGACGACGACGACGACTTGACGCAGGGTGCCGTGTGATGATGAGGGCAGTGTCTTGATCTTTTCCCACTCATCATTGTTTATGCTTGGTCAGGGGTGAACCATTCTCTGCACATTGAGACTATGCAGTTTTCTTCAGTCTAACAGCAGTGGCTCTGCAGGGCAGTGTCTTGGATCTCTTTTCCCACTCATCATTGTTTCCTCTTGGCGCAGGGAGCCGTGTGGTGTGGTCTGGATTCTAGCCAAGTGAGAGAGGTGTAGAGGAGGTAGAGGAGTTAAAAACGGAAGTCCTGAGTGTGCATAATTTTCAGACTGGGCGATCGATTTCCTTTGCAAATGATGAAGAAGGGTGTTGTGCAAGCCTTTCTTCATGGTTTTTCACCATGCTTTCTACTGCGAATCAAACTGTTTCGAAGTTACAGTAGGTAAGAAAGAATGGGTAATAAAACACATGAAAAGTCTTAATCAGCTTGCCGAAACCTTTTGCAGAAGGTAAGAAAAAATTGGTAATATAATACACAGAAATGTAAATCAGCTTCCTGACCTATTTGCAGAAGGAAAGGAAAAACAATGGATAACACACACCGCATATAAAATCCTAGTCAGCTTGCCCTAGCCTGTTTGCAATAAGTAAGAAAGAATGGGTAATATAACACATAAAACAGTCTTAAATCAGCTTACTATAATATATAAAACGTCTTATAATCGGCTTACTATAATACATTTTAAAAGAAACAGTCTTGATTTAATCAGCTTGCCTAGTCTGTTTGCATTAGGTATGAAAGAATAGGTAATGTAACACATAAAAAGTCTTAATCAGCTTACTATAATACAAAAAAAGACTAAATCAGCTTGCCTAGCCTATTCGCAGAGGGTATGAAAGAATGGGTAATTCAACACCATAAACAGTCTCAATCACAGTGGCTCCGAAACAATAATACATTTAAAAAAAGCTTAATCCGCTTGCCTAACCTGTTTGCAGTAAATACGAAACAATGGGTAATATAATACATAAAACGTCTTAATCGGCTTGCCTACTGTTCGAAGTGGATATGAAAGAATGGGTAATATAATACATAAAAAAATTCTTAATCAGCTCACCTGACCTCGCTATTGTCCACTTTCAGTCCTAGGGTGTGAGCCCAGTGTGTTTCACTGCAAGGCTGTATCGTAATCCTCGCCGATTATCGGCTGTGGCTGAGCATGATGGCATTAGCATGAGAACAACTCCAAGCCCCCCAAAACTCATTTGTCGCTGGGGGAGAACGCCTAGAAGGATTTGTATAATTGAGTATGACTGGCCGGCTGACCCTATCTAACGCATTCATTGGTCAATGCATAAAGCAGAATCTGTCCCTGGTTATATCGCCCGGAGAAGGGATATGTGTAGGAAGTTTCGAAAGTCCTGGCGTGGCGTGTGTGTGTGTGTGTGTGTGTGTGTGTGTGTGTGTGTGTGTTGTGTGTGTGTGAGCGCGCGCGCGCGCGTGCGTGTATGTGAGTGCATGCGTATGTGCGTGCGTGCGTGCGCGTGCGTGCGTGCGTGCGTGTGTGTGTAAATCATTAGCAGGAATTATACATACACATCAAGCCTAACAAATAGGACTTTCTTCCCTTAGCACCATTTTTTGCATACCCTCCATGTCCTCGTAGATCTTGGCATATTCCAACGGCCGGAAGTATCCCACGAAGAAAACAAAAAAAACTTACACCTTCTGCAGCTACCCCGAAAGTGCATCTTCGACGCGCACAAATCAGGGCAAGGGAGGTTACTAACCACGCTAGTTGACTACGATCACAAGGAGGTGAATCTGACCCATGCCGACGGCCTGTACAACACATGACTGTTCAGAGCGTAGTGAAAATTGCGTAAAAAAAAAAACGCTCACGCTCAGGGAAATAA
>JADBJO010001678.1:275000-277500 GCA_016801955.1 Conus betulinus
TGCAAAGCGAGCTTATGAAAGAAGTTTAACTTCGAAACTTTAGCCTACATCTCGTCAGTGAGAAAGAAGACGTTAAAGGTGAGGACGAGGAGGAGGGGAAGGAAAGAAGGAATGAATGAATGGACAACACACGCACGCATGCATACACACGCACCCACAAACGCACGCACGCACACACACACACACACACACACACACACACACACACACACACACACACACACACACACACGCACGCACGCACGCACGAACACACATACATACACACACGCGCGCACGCACGCACGCACGCACGCACACACACACACACACACACACACACACACACACACACACACACACACACACACACACACACACACACACACACACACACACACACACACACAGGTTTTAAGTCTGTGAGCAAACAATACCTAAGTCACTCCAAACTTTTTTTTTGATATACTATTCTCCGTCAATCTAAGTCTACAAGTAATAATTATCCTTCAATAAGAGAATGAGAGATAATGACCAGATAATACCAGATAATGACGCAGACCTAAGAACTCTCCGCCTGACCTAAGAACTCTCCGCCTGCCTTGTGTAACAATACGAATCATTACTAAAAGTGATATTGGTGCAAATGTTCATCTGGCCGTATTTGAAATTTTTCAGTGTTCATGCACATACAATAGTGTTAGGTTTGGAGGTTAAACTGTAAATAATCTTGTTTGTCGAAAAAAAAATACACATGTAGATAAAAATTACAAATGGTTTATTGGATTTTATGGAATGGTCTGTAGTGTTTGTGTTGTTTGTGAAATCTGAATCCTTGTAATTTTGGTCTCACAATACCCATATCCTTTTGCGAGGGTCTCTGTCATATCCTTCTACTCTTCGATATTTGAGAATGAGTAGTTTAGGTCATTCCTACTTTTCTTCATAATCTAAGTAATCTGAAATACCATCTCCAACGAGAGTTATCACGTGAATGATGGAATAGTTGAGTCGCCATTCCCAGTCACTGAAGCCAGCTTAGAAATTGCAGGACCCATTATTTTATTAATATTACACAGCTGACACACAGACCATCCCTTCGTACACCCCCTCACCTCCACCACCACTACCTCCCCCCTCTCTCTCTCTCTCTCTCTCTCTCTCTCTCTCTCTCTCTGTGTGTGTGTTGTGTGTGTGTGTGTGTGTGTGTGTGTGTGTGTGTGTGTGTGTGTGTGTGTGTGTGTGTGTGTGACTGCGTGTGTATTTGTGTGGGTGCGTACGTGCATGTACGTGTCCAAGCAAGCGGCCAAGCAAGCGTGTGTGTGTGTGTGTGTGTGTGTGTGTGTGTGTGTGTGTGTGTGTGTATGTGTGTGTGTGTGTGTGTGTGTGTGTGTGTGTGTGTGTGTGTATTTGTGTGGGTGCGTACGTGCATGTATGTGTCCAAGCAAGTGGCCAAGCAAGCGTGTGTGTGTGTGTGTGTGTGTGTGTGTGTGTGTGTGTGTGTGTGTGTGTGTGTGTGTGTGTGTGTGTGTGTTGTGTGTGTGTGCGCGCGCGTGTGTGTGTGTGTGTGTGTGTGTGAGCGCGTGGGCGTGCGTGCGTGCGTGCGTGCGTGCGTGCGTGCGTGTGTGTGTGTGTGTGTGTTAGCAGCCGAGACAAGTTTGGGGGGGGGGGGGGCGCCTTTGACTCTCAGTATATCCAATAGTAGGGACAGTCTTGTTTTCGTACGTGACGATGTGTGAAAGCAGAGCATTACCTCCCCTTCCTCACCGTGCCTGCTCATGACGAAGGGAACGTTCGGAGACGAAACAGAGATTACACAGCGACAGGAAAAGACTTTGGAAAGAAATGGCTGCAAAGCCGAAACGTAGACTAGTCTTAAGACACGGAGACATGGACGTGATAGTTTGGAACATATTGGGATAAGACAATTCGTGGGTACTGGGCTCAAACGTGGATATGACTGTCTACGGATATAACACCCACTGTGACGCCTTGCTGACTGACAGCGTTGAGGTCTGGTTGTCTCTGAAAATATAAGTTAGGATATGATTGTCTATGGAAATAAGAGCCACTGTGACGCATTGTTGACCGACAGCGTTGAGATTGTTCTGTCTCTGAATAATAGGTCACTGTCCGTCTTATTTTTGTTTGTTGGGCATTCCAACACGTCGGTGTATTTCCATTGGGTACTTTAAGTACGTACAATGATGTTTAGACGAGTTTTGTTTTCCAGGTTCCTATTTCAGGTTGGGATAAATTGACGTTAGTTGTGCTTTTTCTTTTCGTAAATGTGCTCTTCACTGGCATTTTTTTAATCCAAGGGAAGCGGGAGGAGGGAGGGGGGGGGGACCACAGCGGAGAGATACCCTGAAGGGGGATGGATGGGAGGGAATTGAGGGAGGAGAGTTGTCTCGTTTTTTATCCAAGGGTTTTTTTTTTTTTGGTTGTTTTTTTAAACCTACAGATTTTCCATGTGTGTTTATCATTCTCTCATTAATGAATTCTTACTGTTTACATAACC
>JADBJO010001678.1:287500-297500 GCA_016801955.1 Conus betulinus
AGAAGATCACATGAAGTGGGCATGCGGAGAGGTTGGAAGGGGGTGGACGGGGAGTGGTGATGAAGGACAATACGGCCGTTATCTTTGGGCGGTCGCTTTATCCTTTCATAAACAGAATGTCAATTTGCATGAATGTCTGTTGCATTCTCTCGTAGTGCATGCTCACTATATAGTTTAACTCCTTTATTTCATGCGTAGAAGTTAAAAAAAAAAAAGTTTATTATACTGACGCGATCTGTGTAACTAAGAACGTTTCATATATTTCACGTAACTTTCTAAATCATTGATGACAAGATGTTTCTCATTCAGTTGATCTATTCCTCGTCTCCATTCCCCTCCTACCCAACCCCATTACCCTACCTGAATTTCTCTCTCTCTCTCTCTCTCTCTCTCTCTCTCTCTCTCTCTCTCTCTCTCTCTTAGAATGTGCTTGTTTTGCTGATAAGAAAAAGACCCTGACCTCAATCCTAGAAATTGAACATGAAAACAGAAAACTTAACATACAAAAGTCATCGAGGTAGTTGAGAATCGATTTAATCCTGCTTAATAAATTTGTAAACAATATCTCGATTTATTCTTTCCAACACTTTTTTGAGTGAAAACACAGTTATGTCCTTCTCTGTGTCAGAAAAAAAATCACTTACCTTCACCTATATACTGTGTAAAAAGACACTTTCGTAAAAACAAAAAAAAGGAAACACACAAACAAACAATCTGACCTGTATGTCACAATGAAAGAGGGATGATCACAATCGAATCCAAAAAGTAAAAAAAAAAATAAGTCTCTCTCTCTCTCTCTCTCTCTCTCTCTCTCTCTCTCTCTCTCTCTCTGAAATGCTGCAGCTTATCATTCACGAAACAAAATTGAATATGGGCGTAAGATCGACATGAAAACATAATTAATGCAATATTTTTTAACCTGCTATTTGTTTAAAAGAAAGAAAAAACAACGTTTTTGGAATGAATATACCCCACGGATGTTTAAACCTTGGGCTCCATTCTTATATAATTCATTGATGACATCACTTTTATGCTTCTCATTTTGGTTGTTATACTTACCCACATTAAGGATCGTCTCGTGCATGCCCCAGCACTAACAACCGACAATCAAGAACAGGTCACCATGAGAGAACCCACCATAGGAGACACTGCGCTACAAATGGATGCGCGGAATAAAGAAAAAAGTTTGCCCCTACTTTTCGCAGTGTGTCCAGAATATGTGTGTCATTTATGCGTGTCATGCACGGATATGCCTACTTTATATGAATAGAAATTCCGCGCACTGTCTTCTTTCTGCGCACATGTAAGCTCCCATTTTACCTGAATAAAATGTGTGGGGAAAAAAGGTTGCCTCAATCAATTTGATCATATTTAGCTCGATCAGAAACCGTTTAACTTACTTTAATGATAGTTCCCTGTCAATATTTGCCTTTTCTCTCCAACAATTGCTTTTGCCTAGGTTCTGTGCCCTGTTTCTTTTCTGTCCTTTTTTCCCTTAACCCAAGTCATAGTCTCCAGTCTCTGATTCTTACCTCTTATCTCTCTTAGCCTTGAATCTCCTTTCTCGAGCCAATTGCCCCTTCTTTCTCCGAGCCAAGCGCCCACAAGCCACAATCCCTTACCATCTCATCCAAGGATCCAAGGCAATAGATTAAACATTGCAATACTTACAGTAAGCCAAATTGTTCAAAATCTCATCACCCACAAATGATTTTGCCGTCATGAGGTGCGTTCCCTTAAGCAAGCAACTCAAAGTCCGCCTGTAAAACAAGCCCCACACGGCAAAGATTTCCCTGGAGATCCTGCAGAAGCGCGCGAGAAAAGAAAAGGCCTTCTTTATTTCATTTCGTTTATGAGGCCTGTAAGATGAAAACTTGCGAGAAATGTCCACCCGTCACTTTAGCCTGTGTGCCCAGACACTGCGGCCTTGGATAATACAAACAGATACAACAGATGTAGCAAGAAGAATGTTGTCATTATGATCTGGTTCCTCCACTTCTTTTCATCCTGCACAAATACTCTCTCTCTCTCTCTCTCTCTCTCTCTCTTTCTTTCTTTCTCTCTCTCTCTCTCTCTCTCTCTCTCTATCTATCTATCTAATCGTGTGTGTGTGGACGCATGCGCGCATGGGCGTGTCTGTGTGTAACGATGTGTTTGGTTCCATTAAAGAAATATGAAACTTCCTATTCTGACAATTGAAAACAAAACGATGAAATGCACTCAGTTCATTCTGGTTCCCAGGAACCTGGTCCATACTGCTAAAAAAATGTTTCGAATTATCCGTTCCAACGCTTTTATTCGTATTGATAAAATACCGGTCGTCCTCTTAGCCATGACACGTAGTAAAACTATACCTTCTCCTCATTTTCCACGAGAACAAGGTAAAACGAGCTCTTCCACTTAAAAACATTTTTACCTCCATGTCGCCACGCAAGGAAATAATCAAAATTTAGTCCATACATGGACGAAAGACTGATTCTTTATCAAATCTCTCTCTCTCTCTCTCTCTCTCTCTCTCTCTCTCTCTCTCTCTCTCTCTCTCTCACACACACACACACCACACACACACACACACACACACACACACACACTCTCTCTCTCTCTTCGTCATTTTTACTTTGGAGAAAGAATTATGGTTTACGAAATAATTTGGTTCTTGCACACTAGGTTTGTGAGACAAAAAAAGCATAAAAGATGCAGAATTTTGTGAACATGGCACAGACACGGCATTTAGAAAGCATATGCCATGGAAGTAGATTTTTTTGTTGTTGTTTGCTGTCTCAGTCTCTGTGATCTATTAGTAGCATCACGCCCGTGTCTCTTGGTTGGGTTTTGTTTGTTTGTTTTTGTTTTTTTGTATGTGTGTGTGTGTGTGTGTGTGTGTGTGTGTGTGTGTGTGTGTGTGTGTGTGTGTGTGTGTGTTGTTGTTGTTTTTATTTTTTCATTTTTTTTGTCTTGTTGCGCATATCAATTTTGGGGGCTCTTCTCCTAACATCCCCTGCACCAAAGTCAACAATTAAAAGGCCTGTCAGGCCCTCGTGAGACAGCTGACTAGAGAAGGGGCTCCACTGCTGATAGGCATGGAATTCGGATTAAAAAAAAAACATCGAGCCGGTCAGTTCTATCAATGTTACTATCAATCAGGAATCGTTAAGTTTCGAAACGGCCTGACTGTGGGCGGAAAAAAAAGTTTTCGCTTACTGTCCTAAATTTTATTCGTTTTCGCTCAATGTCCTAAATTTTATTTGTTTTCGCTCATTGTCCTAAATATCATTGGATTTCGCATCACTGTCCTAAATGCCATTTGTTTTCGCCTGAAGACCCAAGAGATCGAAATGTATTGTGTCTTGTCCTGTACTTTATTTGTCTGTGTCTTTGGCGGTAACTAATCCCCTCTCTTCTAAATGTTGCTTCAGAAATCGTTAGTTCTACTTTAAAGATAGTTCCGTATGACAATGTTGTTATCTATTTTCTCTGGGAGTGTTTTTTCTTTTTTTCCCAGTCCCTTTTCCTTCTTTTTAGTCTTTTTAGCCTGTCTGTGACTTTTATTTGTCATCTCATAAAGCATGTATCTCCTTTCTCCGAGCCCAGTGTCCAGAAGCCTCAATCCCTCGTCTGTCTCATTTACGGCTATAGATAAAGCGTCTCAGAGCTTCCATTAGATGAAACTTTTTTTTTGGTTTTATTTCGTCATGCACAAATGATACTGGTGTCATGACGTGCATTCCTTTAAGTCTGCAATTCATTGGTCTCTTTTAAAAACAAACCTCACTCGACAGAGATTTCCCTAGAGATCCCGCAAGAGTGCGTGAGAAACAATCTCCCTAATTCTATTCGTTGGAAGGCCTGTGAGATAGAAATAAGGATAAATGTCCACCCCATGCATCATTGACTTTAAACATGTGTGACAAAATCATAGCGACCTTGGATAGCACAATGGACGTCCCGACTGTAGGGGGGGGGGGGGGGGGGGGGGGTTGTTGTTATGATCTGGCTCCTGTTACGTTTTTGATGCTGCTCCTCTACGTTTTCTATCCTGCTAACACACTCTCTCTCTCTCTCTCTCTCCCTCTCTCTCTCTTTGTCATTGTGTGTGTGTGTGTGTGTGTGTGTGTGTGTGTGTGTGTGTGTGTGTGTGTGTGTGTGTGTGTGTGTGTGTGTGTGCGCGCGCGCGCTCGCAAGCATGCGTACATATGTGAGTGTGTGTGTGTGCCCGCGCGCGCGTGCATGCGTATGTGTGTGTGTGTGTGTGGGGGGGGGGATGCGCGCGCGTGTACGTGTGCGTGAATGCATGCGCGCATGTGTGAGTCTGTGTGTAACGATGTGTTTGGTTCCTTCAAATAATATGAAACTTCCTATTCTGACAATCGATAATAAAACGAAGAAATACACTCATTTCATTCAGGTTCCCAGGAATCCATCGCGCTCAAACATGTTTTGAATGATTTTGCCAACGCTTTTATTCCTCTTGAAAATAGGTGTCTTCCTCTTTGCCATAAAACATAGTAAAACTATACCTTCTCCTCGTCTTCCACGGGACACAAGGTAAAACGAGAGCTCTTCCACTTAAACCTTCTCACTTACATGTCACCACTCAAGGACATAACCAAAATGTGATCCATACATGGAGAAAAGACTGATCTTTTATATCTCAATCTCTCTCTCTCTCTCTCTCTCTCTCTCTCTCTCCTCTCTCTCTCTCTCTCTCTCTCTCTCTCATTTTTACTTTGAAGAAAGAATATATGATTCTTGAATTAATTTTGTTCTCGCACACTGTGTTAGTGAGAGAAAAAAAAGCATAAAAGATGCAGAATTTTGTTAACACGGCACAGACACGCCATTTAGAAAGCATATGCCATGGAAGTAGATTTTCTTTTTTTTTTTTGTTTGCTGTCTCAGTCTCTGTGATCTATTAGAAGCATCACGCCTGCGTCTCTCCTTTTTTTTTTTTTTTTTTTTTTTGTCTTGTTCTGCAGATCAATTTTGGGGCTTTTCTCCTAACATCCCCTGCACCAAAATCAACAATTAAAAGGCCTGTCAGGCCCTCGTGAGACAACTGACTAGAGAAGGGGCTGCACTGCTGATAGACATGGAACTCGGATTAAAAAAAAAACATTGAGCTGGTCAGTTCTATCAGTTTTACTATCAATCAGGAATCGTTAAGTTTCGAAACGGCCTGACTGAGGGCGGAAAAAAAATGTTTTCGCTTACTGTCCTAAATTTTATTTGTTTTCGCTCAATGTCCTAAATTTTATTTGTTTTCGCTCATTGTCCTAAATATCATTGGATTTCGCATCACTGTCCTAAATGCTATTTTTTTTTCGCCTGAAGAAGACCCAAGAGATCGAAATGTATTGTGTCTTGTCCTGTACTTTGTTTGTGTCCTTGGCGGTAACTAATCCCCTCTCTTTCTAAATGTTGCTTCAGAAATCGTTAGTTCTACTTTAAAGATAGTTCCGTATGACAATGTTTTATATCTATTTTCTCTAGCAGTTTTCTTTTTTTTTCCAGTCCTTTATCCTTCTCTTTAGTCTTTTTTCGCCTGTCTGTGACCTTTACTTTCCATCGCATAAAGATTTTATCTCCTTTCTCCGAGCCAAGTGTCCAGAAGCCTCAACCCTCGTCTGTCTCATTCACGGCTATAGATTAAGCGTCTCAGAGCTTCCATTAGATTAAACCTTTTTTTTTTGTTTGTTTCACTCGTCATGCACAAACGATACCGCTGTCATGACTTGCATTCTTTCAAGCATGCAATTCATTGTTCGCTTTTAAAGACAAAACTCTCACGACAAGGACTTCCCTAGAGATCCCGGAAGAGTGCGTGAGAAAAATCTCCTTATTCTGTTCGTTGCAAGGCCTGTGGGATAGAAATAAGGATAAATGTCCACCCGTGCATCACTGACCCGTGTGCCAAAAACATATCGACCTTGGATAGCACAATGGCTGTCCCGAATGTAGTGGGAACAAAAGTGTTGTTGTTATGATCTGGCTTCTCTGTGTTTTATCCTAATTCTCTCTCTCTCTCTCTCTCTCTCTCTCTCTCTCTCTCTCTCTCTCTCTCTCTCTGCATGTAATGCGAGCGTGGATTGTAAAGCACTTAGAGCTTGGTATTTTTCCGAGGACAGGCGCTATATGAGTATAAATGATAATAATAATGATCATGATGATAATGATAATGATAATTATTATTATTATTATATTATGTTTGTTTGTGCGTGTGTGCACGCGCACATGTGTGTGTGTCTGTGTGTAATGATGTGTTTGGTTCCTAAATAACAAAAAAAAAAAATGAAGATTTCCTATTCTGACAATTGAAAATGAAACGATGAAATACGCTCAAACCATTACGGTCGCCGGAAACGTTGTCCATCGTGTCAAAAAAAAATTCGAATTATTCTTTCGAAGGTTTTTTTTTTTTTTTCTCTCTTATTGAAAATACCCGTCTCCTCTTTGTCATAAAACGTGGTAAAACTATACCTTCCCCATCTTCCTCGAGAAACAAGATACAATGAGCTCGTGCACTAAAAACGTTCTAACCTGCGTGTCACCACGCAAAGGAAATGACCTAAAATCGAATCCACACATGGACAAAAGCCTGACTGTTTTTCTAACGATGGCTCAACTCTTTTCTGCTGATCTGGTAACTCAGATCTTGCAATTTGAAAACAAAAAAACTCTCTCTCTCTCTCTCTCTCTCTCTCTCTCTCTCTCTCTCTCTCTCTCATGTGTGTGTGTGTGTGTGTGTGTGTGTGTGTGTGTGTGTGTGTGTGTGTGTGTGTGTGTGTGTGTGTGTGTGTGTGTGTGTGTGTGTGTGTGTGTGTGTGTGTGTGTGTGTGTGTGTGTGTGTGTGTGTGTGTGTGTGTGTGTAACCCTTTTTGCTAAGTCATTTTCACTGTGGACAGAGCATATATATGGTGAAGGAAATTGTTCTAGCACACCGGGTTTGTGAGCAAAAAGGGTGATAAATGCAAGATTCTGTAAACACGGCACGGACACAGCATTTCGGATGCATGTGTCATGGGGGTAGATTTTCGTGTTGTTTTTTGTTTTTTGTTTTGCTGTCTTAGCCTCTGTGATCAATTAGCAGCATTACGCCTATACCTCTCATTTTTTTGTATTGTTGTGCTATTCAATATTTGGGCTCCTCTCCTACCAGCCTTTCACCGAAATCAACGATCAATAGGCCTGTCAGCCTCGTGAGACAGCTGACCAGAAGAGGGGCTACACTGCTGACAGATGAGGAATCTACCTGAAACAACAACAACAACAACAACAACAACAACAACAACTGTGCCAATTAGTTTCATCGGTGTCACCATGAATCAGAAGTCGTTGATTATACTTAAATTGTAGTTCCATATGAGTGTTTTTGCTGACAATGCTTTAACTTATTTTCTCTGGCCTTTTTTTTTTCCTTTTCTTTTCTTCCAGTCCTTTCCCCTTCTGTAAACCAGTTTCTCCACATCCCGACACTTACTTTTAATCTCCCTCAGCTTTCAATTTCCTTTCTTCCCAGCGGACTAGCCACAAGCCTCAATCCCTCGTCCATTTCATTCAAGGGCTAAGCGTCTCAAAGCTTGCATCAGTATCATTTTGTTATTTTACTCCCTCATGTGTTAAATGATATTGCTGTCATTTGGTGCATCCCTTTGGGCACGCAATCTATTGTCCGCTTTTTAAAACCAACCCCGCACGGCAAAAATTCCCCTAGATCTGCGCGCGTGAGAAAAGGTCTTTCCTCCATTCGTTGGGAGGCCGGTGGGATGAAAAGCTGGATAAATGTCCACCCGTGCATTACTGGGGTTAACCGGAGTGCCCAGACATTGCGACCTTGGATAACACAATGGATGGGACGGATGTAGCAAGAAAAATGGTGTCATCGTGATCTGGAGCCTCCAGTTGGTTTTTATCCTGCAAACCCGTTTTGTCCCGTTCTGTGTGTGTGTGTGTGTGTGTCTAACAATAACAATAGCAATAATAACAGCAATATAATAATAATTTCATCCAGTTTTTACAGGCCTTTTGGCCCATATGAACAACACAAAATATGTTATCCAAATTAGTTTATAGATGAGAGGTGAACATTGCTATTTCTTACGTGTAGACATTTAGTAAGATATAACCCAGTTTTGTAGATCAGGTTTGCATTCGTGGTCGTACCAAGTTGTCGAAGTTTGACAATTGTCAGAAATCTATGATGATACAAAGGAATAAAGTTTCTGCGAGTATTTCGGGCATACAAACACAAAATGAAAAATGTTTTCAATATGCTGACCACCACAATGCAAACAGAAAAGATTGGACGCTGGGTTTCCATAAAGAAAAACCCTGTTTAAAAGTAATTTGTTCGTAGCAAACAAACAAACTCTACGAAGTTGACTTGATTTCAGTTCATCTATGTAACTTTGTTGCATATGTTCGGATGGTAGTCTAAATATTCAGGCTCATTTGGGAGGGAATCGTGCCATTTCTAATTGTGAATATGATGTAATTGCATCTTAAATGTATTTAGGAATAACAAAATATCTCTGTTATTCTGCGTTGCCCAAACATAGCAAAACTATGGATACATAAAAGTTTTCAAATATGTTTTGCCAGGTCGTTCTGCCCGAAGCATCATGAGCATGTAGCATCGTATAACACTGGTGTAGGTACCTATGGCAAGGCCTGTCAATCAATTTGATCCAATACTAACCAATCTAATGCAAAGCATCAATGTAAATCAGAAATCTGCAACATTCACCCAATGCTATGTCATTCTGTACATCCCTGCCAACCCCTAGAACCATTTTGCAGATCTTTACATTGACCCTTTCAACATCATCATACTGCTGATATCCCCAGAATTCAGATCCATACAAGAGAATGGGTTTAACTTTGGCATCAAAGATATAAAAAAAAAACTGCAGAGGCAGGAATACATTGTGGTCTGCAGTATAGTCTTTTAGTCCCTGCAACGGATCTCAGTGCTTTTCCACATAAATTTTCAACACATTTTGACCAGCTAAGAGTTGAACCAAAAGCAACTCCTAAGTAATTATACCTAGATTCTACATTATCTCTTTTCCTGCATAGTACCATTTCTCACATTTTTTTCTAACAAAACCACCAATTTTTTAATACTGTTACTTTAGTTGTGTCCATATTGATAATGAGTCCCCATTCTTTTACAATGATATTCTAATTTATCTTCTTCTGTAAATTTACCACTGAGTCTGAGACAGAGGCAATGTCGTCCGCAAACATTAGTAAGAATATAGCAAATGGATGAGCAAACACATCTATTCCACTAGTACCAAAATCATTAAATTCTTGTTCCAGTTCTGAAGAGAAAATTGAAAATAACATGGACACTCAAAATACATCCTTGTCTACACACCAGAAATGCAGTCAAAATACTCCTTTGTATTTGTTCCAACTTTCACAGCTGATTTTACACTTTTGTACATGCTTTGTAATGATACGAATAGTTTACCTCTTTGCAACAGTAATTATAATAACACTTCATTCTATCAACACAGTCAAACGCTTTTGAAAAGTCAACAAAAAGAGTATAGAAACGGTCACCTTTCTTTGTGAGATACTTTTGTATGAGAGATTGCTGAGAAGAAATGTTGTCAAGTGTACTATAAAATTTACGAAAACCTACTTGGGCTTCCAGAATCAAATCCGCTTGACTGCAGAATTTTGTTAATGTTTCATTCAACATTGTACTATATAAATTATCGATAATGTTTAACAGTGATATGCCCCTGTAATTCTCAACCTGTTCAGTGCTCCCTTTCTTGTGGAGTGGAACGATTACCGCTTTAGACCAACATTCGGGATAAATCCCAGTTATGAAATCTTTGTTAAACAGAGGGCAACAAAAATTTTGGAGTGGATATCAGTAGCATGTCGGGAAAAGTCTGAAGATAGTCCATCCGGACCTGGTGCTTTACCACTTTTGATATTATTTAGGGCATTTAAATCTTCACTTTCACTTATCTCCTGCAAGAAT
>JADBJO010001678.1:302500-310000 GCA_016801955.1 Conus betulinus
TCCACCCACACCCCATACCCCCGCTTCCGCTCTCTCTCTCTCTCTCTCTCTCTCTCTCTCTCTCTCTCTCTCTCTCTCTCTCTCTCCCCCACCCCCTCTCTCTCTTCACCCCGCCGCTTACTATGTATGTTTGTGTGTTGCTTGTTTGCGAAAGTGTACAAGTGTTTGGGTGGGTGTGTTTGGGGAGGGGCGTTTTCTGGGTGGGGATTGTTAAAAGGGAAGTGTGTTACGTTTCTTTGATGTTATTTCCATTTTCTGTCTCTCTTGTTGTTGTTTGTTTGTTTGTTTTGTGTGTGTGTGTATGTGTGTGTCGTTTGTTCATTTTTCATTTCGTGATTTCTTTCTTTTTTGTGTGTGTTCCCCTCTTGGGCGAGGGCTAGATGTAAAAAAAGCATGAACTTGCTTATCTATCACCCTCGAAAATAAAGAATTTGTCTTGTCTTGTCTTCTCTCCCGTTACAACTGTCACCAATACGATGGGGTGCCTTGATCCAGCATGCAGATTCTTAAACTATAGGAAAGAATTTGCCATTGTCTTATATCTTAGCTCCTTCAGAAAACGGTACATATATTTTTGTCACAAACATCTCTCTCTCTCTCTCTCTCTCTCTCTCTCTTCCTCTCTCTCTCTCTCTCTCTCTCTCTCTCTTTCTCTCTCTCTCTTTGCGTGTGTGTGTGAGTTTGAGATATCCAGCAAAGAGTAGAAGACTTTACGTCCGTATACAATTAATCGTTTTCATTCTATTCTGGATGGGTTTTTCTTTTTTTTCCCCTTCGGTGTACCATTCTTAAAGTTTCTTCTTTCTTCCCACTAAGCCGTTCCCCACAGCCGGTTTTCCATACTCCCTATTTTTATGTCTCCTTTTACGGCATGAGAGAGAACATTCTAAATCCCCTATCCATCCCTTCCAACATATACATTCATCAAAATGTTTTTCCTATCACCAGCCGTCGTGGCGAAGCGGAAGAAGCGTAGAGTACAGCCCTGTCATGTAGTCTCAGACCGAAATGGAAATCCGTTAGCATCATCTTAATCATCCTCATTCTCATCGATCAGCATAAAAAAATGTCTCAAATTCTGTGGCCCTTCATGCCCTGCTCTCATGGTGACCTCAATTTCGATGTCCTCTCCACGTCTGTGGCCTTGGTTTGGTTCCGTCGGGGTCACCG
The DNA here is from genome assembly GCA_016801955.1 of Conus betulinus. Taxonomy (NCBI): domain Eukaryota; kingdom Metazoa; phylum Mollusca; class Gastropoda; order Neogastropoda; family Conidae; genus Conus; species Conus betulinus. The sequence goes on from JADBJO010001678.1 coordinate 303,671, forward strand.
GTATCGGCGAGTCCATGGGGGGCTGTCGTTGGACGGACGTGGTGGCGCCCTCCAGAGGGAGAGCTCACTCACGCCGGCTCCGCGACTAAGCAATTATTGTCGTCAGTAGGGGGCTTAGTAGGTGGTGTCCTGCGTATGTTAGATCAGAACAGGCGCCACTGAACACCACCGAAGTGACTCGGCAGCAGTGCAGTGTCTCCTCCGGTGGGTTGCCTCTTGACGGCTTGACATTGACTGCTCCCTGTGATTGCCGGTGCCGGGGCTGCGGCGTGTGTGTGCCCAAAGAGGGCGTTACGAATCCACGTGCCTGGTTCGCCTGGTGCAGAAACTGTGAAATATGTTTATCTTTTGGTTCCCTCGGCGAATGAAGATGAAATAAAGCTTGAGTTATTTTTCTACCTGTCAAACGCAAACATCTCTCTCTCTCTCTCTCTCTCTCTCTCTCTCTCTCTCTCTCTCTCTCTCTCTCTCTCTCTCTGTGAAATTGCAAGCGAATACATTTTTCGATATTTAGCGAAAGTCAGATTATTTACTTCGTTTTAGCTCTACCTCTGCATCAAAAAGTTGTGTTGTGTGTGTGTGTGTGTGGTGTGTGTGTGTGTGTGTGTGTGTGTGTGTGTGTGTGTGTGTGTGTTTCACGCCACATTATAATTTTTCGCCGTGCGTTTCCTCTCTTTCCGTGTCTCTGTCTTCTTTCCTTCCAGTCTTTCATCACCAGTCTGTTTTCCTTTGTCCTGAATTTTGTGCCTCCTTTCGTAGACTAAGGCACATGTCAAAATGACCCAGTCCCTCACCATTGCGCAAGTGAGCAAAGACGAGCATCAGCTGGCACACGGCTAATGACTGACGAAGACCGGATTTTAATTTAATTAAGTTTTCAAATGTCTTTGGCGTATTCACGAAGAAAAAAAAAAAACATCAAAGAGAAACAGAACAAGCTTTTGGTTGGGGAAAAGAAAGGTTAATTGAAAAGATGAATACATGCCAAACTTGAATTTTATGTGGAACTGTTGAAAGCTCGAGATATTCATCCCCTAGTTGATTGAGATCAATAAAGAATGTGAAGTAAAAAACTTGTCGTGTAAAATGTCCTTCAGTTCAGTTGTTGTCTTAAACTGGTCTGAATGGATATCACGCCATGAAGAAAATTGTTATTCTTAGATCTTTGATTCTGTCAAACACTTCTGCATACTGCTATCTGATGCCAAGACAGTTTTGTTAGCAAATGTTAACCTTTGTGTTTTCTGATTCATGTGTAATAAAAAGTAAGATATAGCTGACAAGCGCGCACGCGCGCGCGTATGTGTGTGTGTGTGTGTGTGTGTGTGTGTGTGTGTGTGTGTGTGTGTGTGTGTGTGTGTGTGTGTGTGTGTGTGTGTGTATGTGTGTGCGTGCGTGCGTGCGTGCGTGCGTGTGTGTGTGTGTGTGTGTCCGTGCATGTGTGTGTGTGTGTGTGTGTGTGTGTGTGTGTGTGTGTGTGTGTTTAACAATTATATATAAGACTGATTCTGACGATGTAGTCCCGTGTGATCGACTGGGCCTGAAAGAACTGAAGCATGAGACATATCCAAGTGTCTAGACCAACAATTAACACTTTCATGGGCGTTGCGATTCTTCTGACATTTTGATAGACACAAACGAATATGTTATCGTAAGGAGAACTCTCAGGACGCGTTAATAATTAATTGCTGGCAATAGAATAAATTCCCATTTTAGCGCATACATTTCTCGTTTGTATGCTTATTGTGAACAAGTTACTTTCCTTCTTTAATGTGCTGGGAAAGCCCTGGAAATAACATATACATGATTTGCGATCTATGTATTTTGGATCCTAACGTTTGGTCATCTCACACACTCCATCGGCATGGAAATAGAAAATGTATTTGAAAGCTTGTAAAAGCATGACGTTCAAGTCCCCTCTGCAACGGAATATGAAAAAAAAAATTCCGTGCAATTATCTTTGTTTGTCTAGGGAGTTTTCAGTTTGTCATCACCTGTCTGTCTGTCTCTCTCTCTCTCTCTCGGGGGGGGGGGGGGGGGGGAGGGGAGGTGGGGGGGGGGGGCGCACGTGCAAGTTGGCGACGAGGCATGGTGTTTGTTAGAAACCTCTCTGCAAATACCTGAATTACCGTGGTTGGAATTCAGTTGGAAGCCAGAAGTTGTGATAGTTCGAATGAGAGTGGTGTGGTGAAGGTGAACAAACAGCGGGATGGTAGACTTGAGCACCTGCGGGCCAGAATTGGTCAATTTGGGATTTGAAGTGAAATGTAGGTCGTCAGGTGTGTCGAAACTACAACACGGCAGGTGACACGGACGTTGGACATTGAGTGACCTCCTCCTGACGACTGTGTTGTGTTTACTTTTTGGGGCAAAATGCTACAGCGTCGTGCAGAATGTGAAAACTGTCTATTGTGAACACATCAGTAGTGTCTCAATTATACAGATGGAACACCTTCAACAAGGGAGTTACCTCATCACTGACACGGTAGGTCATTCGTCGAGTAACAGTGCACATTATCAGCTATTGCTGCACATCGTTGTGTCAGTGTGTGTTATCACAAACGTGGCTCGCTCTCAAAAAAAAAAAAATCTTCTGAGCGGAGATGTAGAGCTTAACCCTGGACCTGACTCTAGAAAGGGAGAATTGAAAAAAAAACTGATATAATACTGTCCAAACAGATTGACCAAGTGTTAAATGCTTTTGAAGTACAAAATCAGAAAATGGAAGAACATGCAGCAAGAGCCAATGGAGACTTCAGAGACATTAATTAAACAAACGTTAGAGATAGTGGATGAAAAATGTGAGGACATTAAAAAGCGATGTGACAGGTTGGGAGAAGAAAACCACCATTTACAAATAAAGTGTTAGAACTAACAGATAAATTAAGTGCAAAATCAACAGGAATGACAGCAACAAGGCAAGAAAGAAAAACAGTTTTTAGAACCAATAAAACTCATGCAAAATCAAATGAACGAAAATGGGTGAAGCGATTAATCGTTTAGAATCGTTTTCACGACGCGATAACCTTCGACTTTTTGGCATTCCCGAAAGTGACCGCGAGGACTACACACACAGTGTGCAATTGCTGTCATTGACGCTTCGAACGAGGCTGATGGCGACACAACCTGGACTACTGATGACGTGATCAGAGCGCATCGAGTGGGGCGGGCAAGAAACGGAAATCCAGGAGTTATGATCGCGAAATTTCGACACTGGAACGACAAAATGTTCGTGATCAGAGACAAACCGTTTCGAAGTCGGCTAGAAAACATCGGCATACGTGTTGCTAATGACCTGACACGGCGAGAAGCAGCCATGGTTGCACGAGCAAAGCGTGAAGGACAGGCAGCCTACTTTGTCCAGGGGAAGATGGTGGTTGACCCCTGGCGAGCTGACCCACTCACTTACGCCAAGGTGAAGGCTGGACGGGAAACGACGACGACACAGAGACCAAGGGGAATGGACACACGGTGGCAGTGTAGTCGGTGAGGGGTTCCTCCCCGACGGCAGCAGCTGCGACAGAGGCGGCGCCGACAACATCGGGGTCAGGGGACACGGCCGGTGTCAGACTTGATGAGGGGTTTCCTGACCAAGGGACTGGGGATCACCGTGGTGACGTGTTGTGTCGTCAGGAGGATTCCGCACGTGACCGTGGGCAGCCAACCAGTCGGCGACACACACACACGGACGACAGACTGGGTCCACTACACAGCGTGTTGTGAATGGGGGTGGGAACAGGGGAGGTGGGGTCGGTCCTCGGAATGCTACTGTGGGGGGGGGAGGGGGGGGTTGGAAATGGGAGAGATGGGGGGTAACACCCGACAGGCACGTGAAACTGGCTGAACGAAGAGAGTCAAGGGGTGGAAAACACAGGGAAACATGCGGTCCTTTCTCAGGCTTGGTGGCGGTGTCAACACAGCCAGTGACAGCCAGCGCAGACTACGGTCCGACTCCAGCCAGAAATAGGACAAAGCACGGCCACAGACACAAGAAATAAAATTCCTGAACTATAATGTAGAAAACTTGTTCACAAAAATGAGTGATGTGTCCTTTGTACAATATATAGATAAGTTTGATGTTGTTTGTTTAACGGAAACCTTTGTTAGTGATAATTTTGACTTTAGTTATATCTCCCCTCACTTCCTAAAATGTAGTGCTCCAGCCGAAAAACTGTCAAATCAAGGTCGAAATTCAGGTGGAGTGTTATTACTTATAAATAATAAATATGAAAAATATGTAGAAAGGATAAGAGTGGATTGTTCTAACGTTGTTATAATAAAAATGAGTAAAAAAATTGTTGGGCATTGATAAAGATTTGATTTTAACAGCATGTTATGTTCCATCCGAGGGATCCACTGCATGCATGAACTCAAACTTAAAGGACAGGACTGCAATGTTAGAAGAAGAGTTACTTGGACATTCTGAGATAGAGAAAGAAAATGTGTATGTGATGATTTGTGGTGATTTGAATGCTAAAACTGGGCGTGAGCAGTCAAGAATGGAGAGAATGGAAAATTATGTGTCTGGTTTTCATCATGATGATGATGATGATGGTGATTGTGATGACGCACCTGAACATCGGTCAAAAGATTGTGTCGTTAACAATTTTGGAAAGTCTTTGTTAGACTTATGTTTTTATTTTTTCTTTAGAAATTATGAATGGATTATGTAAGAATGATTCTGACGGAAACTTCACTTTTGTGGCGCCACAAGGTAATAGTGTCATCGATTATTTTATTGTTTCGGAAGGTTTATCATCATTTTGTGATTTGCTTGTTAATAATTGTTTGTTTTCGTGGCATCTGCCTGTTGAGTTTACATGGCTACCCAATCAAACATGTGTGATGATACAACCAGAGAAACCGATTATTACAATAGAACAAAAGATAATATGGTCAGATAATTTTGTAGACTAATTCAAAAAAGAAATAAATTCTGAAAACTTTAAAGCACTTATTAATAAGACCTATGCAGAAGTAAGTGAATATGTAGATACCTCATTAGAAATATTCACAAATGCATTGTACGCCGCTGCTGGCTGTTTCATCAGAACATTGGGTCGTAGGAGAACAAAAGATAATGCATGGTTGATAAAGAATGTTAAGCACAAAGAACAATAGTGGAACGGTTACTGAAGGGTTTTCAAAGAGCAAGATCTGAAGAATATAGAAAGCATCAGGAGGAATTATATGTGAAAGAAAGGAAAAAAAAAATACACTGATCTTAAAAGAGATAAAAAGAGCGCACATGATGAAATCAGACTCGAAAAACTGAAACAATCTAGTAACATCCAAAGCTATTCTGGAAAACGGTAAGAGAAACCAATAAAAAAAAAATCATGATATATAATTATGTTAACATCAAGCAACGGAGAGACAACTTGTTCAAGGTCTTTTAACGACCTGGACAATATTGATAGAAATGATGGTAATTATTTTGAAGATAAGGATCAAGAAGAACTACAAGAATGTTTTGATGAACACATAGCCCAAAGAGGAAGTTAAAAAAAAATAGTCTAAAAAACTTAAAGAATGGTAAAAGTGCTGGACCAGATAGGATGATTAGTGAAATGATGAAATGTGCTGGTGACAGTATTACAGACTATTTTGATATGTTTTTTAAAGGGCTTTATGATACCGGGTGCTTTCCTAAAAGAATGGTGTAAATCTATAATAGTCCCAATATTTAAAAAAGGAGATGTACACAATCCTGATAACTACCGAAGTGTAGCCCTAACTAGCGCAGTGAATAAAGTTTACACCCATATTTTAAACAGGAGACTGACCGCATGGGCTGAACGGGAGGAAAAAAATCATAGAAGAACAGGCAGGATTCAGAAAAGATTATAGCACCATCAACCACATCAACCCTATATGCCATGGTACAATCTTATTTATTAACAAATAAAAAAAACCTTATGTAGCCTTCATCAATTTCCGGAAAGCATTCGACTCTGTGAATAAAAACATGTTATGGGATGTGCTAAGAAAAGCAGGTGTTCAAAGTAATTATATAAGTCACTGAAGAGGGTTTATAATTCAGTAATAGCCTGTGTTAGGGATTAGGGTATATATTCAGATTATTTTGGATGCCCTCAAGGTGTAAAGCAAGGATGTTTTACTGAGCCCACAAATGTTTTCATTCTTTATAAATGAATGGGCTCCAGAAATTAATAGAATGGGAAGGCACGGGATCCAGTTAATAACAGGCATGACAGATGTTTTTTCTGTTGCTATTTGCAGATGATGTGATTCTCGTTTCAGATGCGACAGTTGGACTGCAGAATCAATTAAATGCACTAAACGGAGAGGCGGACAGACTAAAATTAA
>JADBJO010001678.1:315000-320000 GCA_016801955.1 Conus betulinus
AAACGATTCTTAACTAGCTTTCCCTAAGGATTTGTGGTGACTATCAAATTATCGTGAGCACACCCACCAGTTGAGACACTGAACTGCTATCAAGTCACTACGGTGGTCTTTAGCGACGGACGTTTTAATCAAACGCATGCAGGACGCCACCGACTGATACCCTTTACTGGCATCTGTAACTGGAAAGACTGTGCAGAAAGGTCTCTCCAAGTTCGAAGAGACACTCGCTCAGCAGCACGTGGAAAAAAAGAATGAGAAGAAAGGCTGCAGCCCAGGCAGACAGACCAGCGTCAGACTTCACCTGGGCCCTCTGCCACAGGGACTGTCATTCCCGCGTCGGACTGGCCAGCCACACCCGTCGCTGTACCAGAGTAGACACCTAGAGCGCAACTCCATAGTCTTCCGAGACTGAAGGATGCCTACCAATCTTGTCATGGAGCCGGCCTGAGTTGGCGTCCCTAACCTGAAAGTTGCCATCACGTCCATCCAACGACAGCCCCCCACGAGCTTGTTCATTTTGTTGTCGGAATCATTTGATTTGTTTCAATGTTATCCTATTTATTTGTTTATTAATGCATCTCTTTAACCATCTAATTACCTATATATCTTTAAATTCATTCATTTACTTATTCATTTGCCTATCACGGTTAATAACAATCTAAGGGTAAAGACAGGAATTGTAAATTTTGTCCTCCAGCTAACGTTTGCATAGGGGGAAAAAAACTCTAACATCAACTAGCAGAATCTTCGTTAGCAGGTTTCGTTTGTTCACCAGTGTGAGCAGAAAAAGATATTTAAATATGGGAAACAGAAAGGGAGATAAGTACAAGTTTCAGAGAACTGAACGTGCACAATGTCAGTACCCGTAGGCCTACCGTGCTTAGCGTGCGGACCACTGTTGCCAGCGGAGAAAGAAAAAAAAAAAACACGAAACAATTTGAGTGTGCTAGGCTTGAATGATGCAAACTTCTTCCAACGTCGTGCGTTTTGTGGACAGTTTAATTTCCCCTCGCTACATTTCTCCCCTCCTCCCTGGGGATGGGAGAGAAGAGCAGGAGAGAGGAAATTGAGGCAGCAAAATAAAAGTAAATAAAATGCATCAATTATTAAGAGAGATGGGTGTGCAAGCAGGGGGGGGGGGGGGGGGGGGGGGAGTGGAGAGGCAAGACGAAGAAGACCAATGCAATGCAATGAATAGGGCATTAAACATGCAGACAAGTTAAATGAAGAAGGAGGAAGAAGAAGGAGGGGTGGGGAGTTGGTATTGGGGAAAAGAATGTGATTATCTTAGTGGGGAAAAAACATACAAACAAGCCGGAAAGCAAATAAATTAAGAGACGCGATTGCAATTCTGGTTAATCTAGAACAGTATGGGTTCATGCACAAAGTGGACATCAGCGTCACCATTTTATTTAAGAATATTTCTGTCTTTGTGGACATCTACGTCATCATTTTGTTCAGGAACAGTTCCATCTTTGTACTCACCTAATCCGCATCCAGCTTCAATCATCGTCCCACTTTCAAACATTTACACACGATTTAAACAGACAGTGGTTTGATTTATCAGATAGAAGGAAACTCGCTAGATGATGTCCAGAAAGGTGTGTGACACTGGGAAGAACAAAACGTCAATCAGTACTGCACAAACCATGTGTAAAACAGATGATTTTGTATATGCTACCTTCTATCGCTACAGAAAGTGGGAGAAAATGAAGGAATCATGATAAGATATCCGGAGAGGTGTGCCTATGCAGTGCACCCTCTTTTCCCTTGCGAATCCGTATATTCTAGTCTTTCTGTACGCTCTTCATCATCCAGTCTTTCCGTTCCCTACCTTTTTATTGTGTTTACGAATATACATTAGAAATTGTGAACGCTCTTCATCGTAAGAAAAAAACAGAATCTCAACTTTGTGAAGTGATTCCTTTGTTACACCCGCCACCAATACGATTCACTCCTTAACCTCCCACCTTCCACACTCTCCCCTCTCTATAAATGCCTTCTCATCTCCCCAACCCGTCCTTCTCCCCTTTCCCATCCCCTCCCTTTTCTCTTCTCTCCAAAACTAGAGAAGTCGGAAAGGAAAAAAAAGAGAGGGCACACAGAGAGCTGTATCCACATTCCACGCCCCTGGTACCAAGGGAAGCCACTCAGAGGACAACCTTGTATTGCTGTAATCGCTCTACCTCTGATCGAATAGGACGCAACAGGGTCTGAGGTTCTTGATCACAAACACAGCGATTTTTTTGTCTTACTTTGGAGGAAGGTTCCTAATGCGTTTTCATAACTACTACGTAATTAGGCTTTTGTCCTCTAATTAATAAAGTTTGCTGTGACGGGCAGGACTTTTCATTCGCACGGCGAACAGCGAAAGCCCCAAAGCACCTTAGGCTACATGAACAAGGTAGACTTCTCATGAAGTGTAAAGGCATGCTGAAGGACACCCTCGAGATCTCCAACATGGACATACTTATCACCGAACATGCTGCCCTTGATAGACTATGCTGATGACATATGTGCATATTCTTAACGCACTTTGCTTAGCACACCTGTGCCATCAGAGTACAAAGGTATGGAAGTTTACTCATTGGCTGCCCTTCAAGCAGACTGATATGAGAGGAATACTATTTAGTAAATGCACAGCCGGCCGGCTTATAATAAAATCGCTCTCTCTTTAGTGTCCGGCCTAGTAGCCATACAGACAGACACAAGCGCGCGCACGAGTACATTCCCACCCAGACAGCACAAGCATGTTCACAGAAACTCAGGCACAGTAGAAACCTTCCTCACTAAGTGAAGGGCTTCAGCTGACTTTTGTGATCAGAGCACTCAGACCCAAGGGCGCTCTGTTTGATCAGAAGAGGCGGGGCTACAACAGCACACGGAGGGTCCTCTAGATGGCTTCCCTTGGCGAGGAGGGCGTGCGAAGTAGACACAGCTCTCTGGTTACCCTCTCATTATTCACTCCCATCTTCTGCGGCAACGGGATCAGGGAGGACGCAGTGAGCACAAAAGGGATGGGTGAGGAGGGAGGGTGGGAGGGAGGATCTGGGAAAGGGAAGGGAGAGGAACCGTGCGTAAGAAATGGGGCCGAAGAGCACATGGTGCACGCGGCAGACACGTGTTATGACAGCGACATCTTGTCACATTCGAGAATCGCCTTTCCAAAGTGTTGGGAGTGTTTTCCATTTCAGTAAGATGTTCATGAAAACAAGAACGATGGAAGTGAGGGTGCTGGCATGGGTGGGGATGGACTAAAGCGGGGACTGGGGTGAGTGGAGGAAAGAGGTAGTGCCTGGTGGTGATGGAGGAGGAGGCATGGTGTTCATAAGACAAGAAGAATAACCTCAGGAGTGATGGCAGTGGGGTAGATCATGCTAAAACTGCGACAGAGAAGAGTGCTAAATGACTCGCTGTTCCACTTCTCTTTTTTAAATGTGTTCCTGTGTGTCGACTGCTCTGCAGACATTATTCTGCATCTGCCATGTGAATTTATAAAGCCAGGCTGGGGATGGGGCAGGGCCTCATGACCAATATTTAACAGAGGCATGACCCTATGCATGAAGAGAGCAGACTGCTCGGACCTTGTGATAAAAAAAAACTACAAATTTAAAAGCAGGGAGGAAGAGAAAGAGAGATTGTTTATTGTTTTTGTCACGTTGAAACAATATGAATACGTTCAGTTTCTTCCTGTAAATCTCCTTTACCCACCCACCCCCTCTCTCTCTCTCTCTCTCTCTCTCTCTCTCTCTCTCTCTCTCTCTCTCTCTCTCTCCCCCTCCCTCTCTCTCTCTCTCTCTCTCTCTCTCTCTCTCTCTTTCTTTCTTTCTGCATTTACGTATGTCTAGCAATTCGTCCGCCCTAATTTTAGTGTTCAGTCAGTCATCATACAAATGGTCACGCAAGCTTTTTTTTCAGACTCTCTTCATGCACTGAATTCTGCATCATCAGCAACTCTTCTTTTTCAGGAATAGTTTAACTTGACTGAATGTTCTTTCGATTTCTTAATGCTTCCACTTGCTGCTTTTTCAAATGCCACCCACTCTCCTCCAACCCCACATACCGTCACCCCCTTCCCCCAGCTGACCCTCAGAACTCCACATAACTGCAGACGCGTTTTATTCCCTTTATCTTGCTGTCTAAGTTTCCTTACTCCTCTCTGTTTCCACGCTGGGAGAGGATGGTGGCAGTTGGAAAAGCAATGAAAGGTTTCACATGACATATGACACTGATAGAAAGCGACTGTATTCGAGACTAACATATGTAACCCCACTTTAGCCTCCTCACATCCCTAAAGCATGGCCGCACACTTGTAGACACGTTAGAAACTTTCTTTCCCACGTAAGAATATTTCAGTGGATGTTTTTTTTTTACAGATGAAGTGAGTTACAGCGGCAACATGATTCCTGCAAAAGACATTTGAGAAAAAAAAAGTGTTGGGTACTGTGCACATGGCTCTCTGGATGCCCTGTCATCCTTTTCCCTGCTATCTATATCGGTAAGAGCAGCTGTCTTGTTTGGTTCGAGTACATTACATGTGAGTAGCAAACAATGTAATTCTTTCTGGTGATTGAGAGCAATATCGGTTTCACTTTGGTTCAAGATTTATTCCGAAAAGAAAAAGAAATTCCACAGTGATGTATACAGCAAACAATGCAATAAAAAACAAAACAAACAAACAAACAAAAGAAACAAGAAAGAGAAAAAGACACACTACCATAATACTTGCACAATAGGTAAGCATAGCCAATAGTTTACCCCAAAACAGATATTTAACAACAATGAAATCTTTCTACTAAAGCACAGCATTCTCGTAAGAATGTGTAGACGAATGCTTTAAGTAGCTCTGTGCAATTATCCTCTCAATTCTGGCATACTTTATTATAGTTTGATAACTATCTATATATCTATCTATATATATATTCTCTCTCTCTCTCTCTCTCTCTCTCTCTCTCTCTCTCTCACACACACACACACACACACACACACACACACACACA
>JADBJO010001678.1:337500-345000 GCA_016801955.1 Conus betulinus
AGAGAGACGCTTCCAAAAGGAAAGAAAGGGACGGAAAGGGTGGATGATGTAAAGCAGGAAAACTGTTCTTGCCGATGCACTAGCGATAAATAACCTTGTGAAAAAGACAGAAGAAAAACACAGCAACTCCAGCTCAGGCCACTGGTACGAGAGTCTTGATCGTGACCTCATGATGAACCATGGTTTCTGTCTAAACTGAGGCACGCTGTCCACGATTTACTTTGCATAACTAAAAAGTAAAAGCTGATTGTTAATCGAAGTTTGAAGGATTTTTCTTACGGGAAAGAATACAATCTGCAAAATGCTACCTACCTCACGGTCTGCAGTTGAGACATCATTGTTTTGGCCTGCTGAACTTGGAACTGTTTTGAATAGGCTGTAGAATCGGTTCCAGCAATCAGTATGTCTGAAATTTAATTTACTTGCTTCCAGAGCATTGTGAACATGAGTATTTCGACTGAGTCAAAAGAAGATGTTTATTTACGATCAAAAATGAAACTTCAGTTCAACTAAACAAACTTAAATACTTTTGATCACTGGAGAGTTGTTTCAAACTCATTTTGATGGTAGGAGAGCTTTCATATGGTTACTTCTCTTTGCACGAACCTGAACAAATCCCAGAACATGTTGAACGATCTGCTTATCTCCACATACCTAGGATCGGTGGGACTCTTGAACTTCATCGATCTTGAATCAAGAAGTAAAAGACAGGGCAGTTAAGAACAAAGACCACCCTGCCGACTCTACCAATTGGACGAGCGAGGTTCATTACGTAACAATTTCAAAGAACTGCCTCATGGAAATCTGCCAACGTCGCGAGCATGCTACGAGGCCAGACACAATACCCACGCTAGGTTTCTGCACGAATTCAAGATACTCTACTGTAAGACTTATGGATCGTGGATAGATGTGGGGAGAAGAGGAAGCCCTTGACGGAATTAAAACTTTTACTTGTTGTAAATAAGACAGCTAGAAAAGCGCTTAAAAAGTGACGAGTTTGAAATCATTGGAGTGAGTGAGTAGTGAGACAGCTGGGACAGAGGAAATACTGAAAATAAATGTCTATAAATGTCGAAAAGAGACAATAGAATGAAACAAAGCAGTCTTAAACCAAAAGGCTTTCAAATGTCTGACGCTTTAAAGCTACACTTGACTGTGTCTTCCTCCTTCGCTTCCTTCCTTTGACTCCTTAGGAGAAATTCGGGTAACCAGACTGAAAAACCGATCAATAGTTTCAACGGCTGTGCTCCAAGGCTATTGTCTCTGCAAATGTTTTTGTCCCGTCCAGTCTACAATATTCACAGTCACTCGTTCTTCTGTCTCCTTCCTCGTCTCCCTCCCTCAACAGTTCTCTGAACGATTCTTTTAGCAAAACTCTTGGATCTTGTTATATGGCCACATCAACAACAGTTTTCTTTTCTTAAGCCTTACATAAGTTTGTATCTTCAAATGGTTCGATGTGCTGCTGAGGACTTCACGCAGTTTTTTTTTTTTTAATTGGAGATAAGGTCTGTATATCTAACGTGCCTTGTGGTAACATCACATTTTTGTAGCTAGCATTTTCATGTCATGAGGCTGGAACAAGTCGATGCCTACTCCTCGCCTCCTTATGTACAAGGTGATGAAGTAACTGCTAGGGAAGCAGTCAGACAAAGTAAGTAAATATGAAATATTCTGATAAGTGTATGAGGCTGCAGAAAACAAAAATGCGGTATTCGAAAAAACTGACGACAAGATTTATCACAAAGTTTTAAAAACAATGCTGCAGCATTACTGGTTTCACTGCCAAGGGGAATAATGCATTGACAGTCAGAACGATGGCAAACAGACTTTCAGGCACAAAACAGGGAGAGGGGTAGACAGGGAGAGGGGGAGAGACCGACAGACAGACTGACGGAATGAAAGAGAGGCATGCAGAGACGTACAGCCAAAGACACAAGAAGAGAAAATCTGAGGAGAAAGATATGAAGTTGACATATTGCACTGAAAGAAAATGTCGCCAGACCTAAAACAACAGGAAACTGCTTGATGGTCTTTCTCCCGCCCGTTAGCTTCTATAATCTTGTTCAGCTCTCAGCCTTCAACCACCATCCCACTTCGCCCCTATCCAGTCACAGCCTGATCTCCATCACTATCACAACACTTAAGCCATTGTAGAAATGATACCAACTTCATCGCCACCATTCCCTGCCTCGTCGTTTTACAGAAAATGCATCAGAAACAAAAAGTCCTAACATATCAGACGCAAAAAAAAAGGAAGCAACCACTTTCCCCCACAATAATCAGTTGATTTCCTTGCTACAAACACGTATCGGCCTCAAAAACAAGACTGGGTTTTCAGCCCCCTCGTATCGCAGCTGGTAGGAGACGTGAGGGGATAATGAGAAGGTGGAAAGAGAGTTGTATCCATTTTGCACGCCTGTCTTGCCAAGGGAAGCCACTTAGAGGGTAACTTTGTTTGGTGCAAACTGTGTTTCCTGTGACCAGATACGGGTTCAACTCATGTCATGTATTATCGCCCACCCGATCATGGAAAACGCGTGAGGGTTGCAAGCCAGTTAAACCACAACTACGTACAGAGTCAAATGTTAGGAGAAACTTTCTGAATCAAGTCATCTCCTGTAAATAAAACAAATGAACATATATCTCCAACCTTGTTTAAGTCTGGTTGAATGAAAAAAATACTTTTTTTCTTCAGATATGAAAATCAAATCAATTGGGACATTTCAAAATATTTTTGCATGAAATCTGCGGTAACATATTCTTGCCTTTAGTTTCATTAGAGGCCCTCAATTTTACGGTCTCAGATCACTTAAGTTCACTGAAACGCTTGCACTTTAGGAGGAATGTTCCTAACGCGCGCGAGCGTGTGTGCGTGTGTGAGCTATTATACAAGCAGACGTACACTAATGAGGCTTTGTGTGTGTGCTTTGTGGGTATGTCTATCTAAGGGCGATAACATAGCTATTTGGACATACGTTGCCCTTTGACAAGCTGATACCAATGGCTACATATGGACTGTGGCTTCGATATAACAGACCTTGGTGTGGCTGTGCAGTAAGAAGGCAGAATGAGCGGTGTGGGTGTGATACGCTCAGAGGGCGATAGAGAAGAGACAGATAAAATACAAAACAAAAAACAACATCAGTGACGGTAACAAAAAAATGCGTGGCGTTGGAAAGCAATCTGAGCCAATGAGCACGTGATGGTATGGGTGAAGAAGAGGGGGTGATGAATGGTTTCCTTGTTTGTTTGTTTGTTTTTGTAAACGTGATTGATTTCCTCCGCCAAGGACGCTATGTCTAATCCAGCGACTGTCTGTCTATCTTTTAGCAAAATAACCACAGCGCCCGAGGACGAAGCCATTAAACAATGGTACGGATCCGCATCGAACAACACATTCAGAATGCGTTATCTACATCGACACACATTTCCTCTGAGCATGTATTTCATGAGGTCACCATGAACAAATCGGTAACTATCCATGAAGTAACAGCCTTATCATGACCCTTCGGGGCTATTCAGAATAAAGCCCGAATCAAGTCCATGAAATAATACATTTTTGTGAGCTTATTTCCTAATGATATAAACACTTATATATCGTATTTTCCGCGCAAAAAAAAAAAATCATGTAAGGTACACTCTTTCAATCCGTACCAGTTATTACTTCCCCTGGCTGGAGAACGATTTTCTTTTTTTATTCATGGTCTGACTTGCTCACAGAACTTCAATACATGACCACATAAACCCCTACCCTCTAACCCTATCTTTTTTTTCTTCCATGTTATAGCACGCACTCCATTTTTTTTTTCTCTATTGCCTTTGCATGTTGGTGTCGATCAGGATTGTGGTCCAACCTTAGTGACGTCTGCGTTCTCCCAGCTAGTTTTGTTTGGTTGTCGTTGTGTCGTCGTTGTTTTCGTAAGGAAATGGCTGTTTGGTAGCCAGCGTTTCCACCACCGAACAGCTGCATGAGCGTTTCCCAGCTTTAACATTTTTTGGAGGATAGATGAACATGAGATCAAGTGCTTGTGCGCGTGCGTGTTGTATGTAGAGGTTTGTATCGCAATTGTCTTTAATTATTTTTATTTTCAGTACTGTTTATTGTTTCATGCGTTTTTATTGCACCCTTCAGTCTTTCATTTAGGTTGTGTTTTATCTAATTGCACTTGTTGCTATTGTCTCACGTAAAAGAAAAAGACCAAAGACAGCTCCAGTGTCAAATGAGAAATGTTAAAACATCTTTTATGATGCCACAACGCGTCCAAAGCACTTCAACAAAGAAGAACAATGGAAATGTATTTTATAACACGCTAGTTCACCCACGCACCAATTAAAAGACCAGTTAACTAGCTTGCTTAGTAGTCATTTAATTAAAAGGAACAGTTTCGTTTGTTCATTTGTCGCAATTTGATTTACGATTCGGTCACAAACTCTGGTTTTGATCAAACCCATATTAGCTTCAGCTGCCTTTCAACAATCATTTTCTGGAGTAAAGAAGAGGGAGACAAATAATGGAAAAGAAGGGAAGAAAGAAAGAAAGAAACAACGAACCAACCAACAACCAAAAATAAACAAAGAAACAAAGAAAGAAAGGAAGACAAAGACGAAGAGAGACAGACAATAAGACAAGGAGACAGACACAGACAGACAGATAGAGACAGAAAGACGGAGACAGAGACACTGAGACAGGACTTGGATAGGAGTCAATCAGCTCAACTCCAAATGTACATACTGTCATCATCTTGTTTGCTAGTGACAGTAGAGAGAGAGAGAGAGAGAGAGAGAGAGAGAGAGAGAGAGAGAGAGAGAGAGAGAGAGAGAGAAAGAAAGAGGAGAGAGAAGAAGAAGAAGAACAGACAGACACAGAGACTGACCAGACACATAGAACAACGGTCAGGAACAGAGACATTGACTGGGAGAGACAGGGAGGGATGGCAGTATAGACAGACAGACAGACAGACAGACAGACAGAGAGGACTTGGAAAGGAGGGAATACTTAAAATGTGTAGACAAACGTCATCTTCTTTACCCAATCTATCAGTCTGTCATGAAATACACACGTTAAACTAACCTATATTTTTTTTTTTCAAAAATCGCTATTCTAGCAGATGCTAGTTTCCTGCACGTGCACTCGAATGAGGAGTACAGCCGACCTGAGAGCCCCGCCCCCGATGTCTCATTCCATGTTTCTTCACCCCACCCCACCCCATTACGCTCCCCTTCCTTCTTCCCCGTCTCTCCTCCCATTCCCGTGTCTCCCTGGCTCTGCATCATCAGCGAGCATCTTTAACCTTTCTCATCTTTCATGTGTTTGTGTTGATGCCTTTGGGGTATGCGGACATCATTGTCCTCGTCCCTAATCTGGTCGTGAGAATGGAATAACGCATGAACATGAACTGACATCAAATGAGATGGGAAGAAAATGTGTTTTCTAAACAAAATGGTTTTCACTTTATACTAACTGGGTGATGGCAAAAAAAAAAACAAAACACTACAAAGAATATTCAGAATAAAGAGATGACAGAAAAGAAGATAGCGCTACCGTGCATGCGTATGCACGTGTGCACGTGCACACACATACGCGCGCGCGCGCGCGCACACACACACACACACACACACACACACACACACACACACAAGCACACCCGTACCCCCGCACGCACGCACATGCGCACGCGCGCGCGCACACACACACACACACACACACACACACACACACACACACACACACACACACAAGCCGGACAAAAAAGGAGAGGGCGGAACGGAGGCAGTAACGAAGCACACAGAGAGAGAGAGAGAGAGAGAGAGAGAGAGAGAGAGAGAGAGAGAGACAGGGGGAGGGGGAGAGGAAGGAGAGAGGGAGGGAGAGAAGAACGGATGCTGTTTTATTTGTATTTATGCCACGAATCCTCCTTGGTTGCTTCATTTACTCAAGTTGAGACATTTACCTATGTTGTGTGGTAAGGTCAATCCTACTGGGAGGAAAAGCCCTAATGTACCTCCCACAGCCGGATAAACTGTAAACCACCAGGTGTCTTATCCTGACCTGGGAGCTTTCTGTTGTGTTTTAGGTTGCCAGAAGCAATTAGACGAGAAGGGAAGATAATCAAATTAAACTGAAAAGAAAAAGAAACCGACGGTAAAAATGAAAAGATGGCACATTAACGCTTTCGTGTAGGAGGCTCTTGGGACGCTAGGGGGTGGGGGTGGGGGGTGGGGGTCTATAATTACCTCATGGATTCGCGCGCGCGTGCGAACACACACACACACACACACACACACACACACACACACACACACACACACACGCACACACACACTCATACACACACGCACATCCACACACACGCACGTACACACACACACACACACACACACACACACACACACACACACACACACGCACGCACGCACACACACACGCACACACACACACACACATACACACACACACGCACACACACACACACACACACACACACACACACACACACATATGCACACACATACACACACATACACACATGCACATACATACACGCGCGCATGCGTGCGCGCACGCGCATACAAGTACATACACACACACCTACTGACACAAACCCACATGCACACACACACACACACACACACACACACACACACACACACACACACCTCACGCGTACATGAACAGAGAGAGAGAGAGAGAGAGAGAGAGAGAGAGAGAGAGAGATTCGCCCCTAATGAAGGGGTGTGTGAACACACAAGTACAATAGTCACATGAAATCAAATTACGGAACGAAGCACGAATAACTGATGGGCAATTTCGAGAAGTAAAAATTTCTCTATATTTAAAGGCCTTGTACCAAAGCAAAGAAAAAAAATCTTAACAACTTCTGCAGAAGTAGATGAACGAAGTAGGCTCAGTTTAAACAAGGATGGCTGTCTGTAATATCTGGGCTTAATAAACTTTTCTCTGATGCTCATGAGAGCTGGACAGGACAGGACGAAGTGTAATTCGGTTTCAATTGATTTTTTTTTACATAAAGGACAAGCATATCATGATCATTACATATGCAATATCTAAAATAATGAGTGGCCAATGCAGATATTCCTAATCTGAATTCTGCTGTTACATGTTTTAGGTGTCTGTCCATATGTGAGGTTAAGTACGTTTTCAAGTCATGAACATCGCAAAAGTTCCTGTATAAATCAATCTCTGTCACTGTTATGAATATCATCAGTCCATTTCGGCCATCTGCAATCAACCAACCGTTGACGGAAAACACGTACAAGCTCTCTAGTATTACCAACCCCTTGATTCAGACAAACAAATCCAAATCCGTATTCAAATAGACAAAGGAGCACTTTCGACACCCAGTTACTTTTGCCTTTAGCATCTAAGTCATACAACGTATTGTACGCCTTACGAGGAATTCTAAAGTCTTCCATTTGTATCAGTTTCAGCCAATAGTGGATACATCTGACAGCAGGGGTAATGTAAATGGGAAATCG